>JAQZBX010000605.1:0-13459 GCA_029593785.1 Cabassous unicinctus | reverse complement strand
GTCACCTTAGGAAATTCTTAACCTCTCAGTGCTTTGTTTACCTTGTCTTCAAAATGGGTATAACATTAGTACCTACCGGATAAGACTGTTGTGAAGGTTAAGTGTCATAATACATGTGATGTGCACGGACCAGTGTCTGATGCTGTGTTCAATAAATGTTATTTTAGTTAGTTTTATATAATGATAAGTTTTATATTTAAAATGAGACACATGAAACAGTGTTAAAATTAGTCATTCATAGCCTATAAGAGACTTATCTGAAAGTATTGCCTAAATATCTTTAAAGTGATTCACAGCTCATTTTAAAACTTAGCACATTGGTTTGGTACAAGGACTACCAAGGATTTGCATGGTAATATTATACTAGTTGGATTTAAGCAAGCCATGTTTAATAATCCAGGCAAATGAGCACCCGCTGATAGAGGATTCCTGATCAAGTAACTATTTGGGTTGTCTTCCTGCATCTTGGTAGCAGCAACATGTCATATTTACTTCATCCTTCTGGCATCCACCTGGCCCGTCACTGCTAGACCTTGAGTTCCAATGATGTCACCCTTTGATCTTTCCATCTGTTTGTTGCATGACTTTTTCTTCCAGCCTGAAGTGCAGACGACCTGTGAGAAAGACCAACCCTTCATTTAACATGAAAAACCAATGATTTCTATTAAATAATGTTTAAAAATAGGCATGGCCCAATGCTTTCATTAGATTTGAAGTAGATACATCAGAACTTCAAAAATTTATTTGTTCTCTAGCCTAAAGGCTTGACCCAAAAGAAAAATGAAGCACAATACACCTCCATTTGTCAATGCCTACCTGTATAAAACAAAACAAAAGCAAAATGCTACAATTAATCCCCAGTTCTCATTATTTTTTAAACAAGGAAAAAAGAAATGATATGCATATTTGGAATAAGGAGCTGTTACATAAAAATAGAGTTAGGAGGAAAACTGAAAACATATGAATAGGACAAGATAAAAGAGTAATGAAAAAAAAATGTCTAAGAGTGAGGTGCTCTCCTATGGCACTCCTTCCCAATTCAACCAAAAAGGGAAAGTTGTATGGGGTGAATATTGCAGGAAGAATAGCAGGGTGCCTGTGTAGCTACACACATCTGGCAGGCAGGTGTTTAAATGGAATTTGCCATCACTCCAAGAAACAGTCAGATGTTGTCTTTTTAAACGGAGAATGGAGCGAGGACTAGTGGAATTCGGCGTTAGATGTCAAGTGGAAAACATACTCATTTAATAAATCAGAATCTGAGTCGGAGTTGCTGTTTGCCATCCTTTTGAGTTAATTTTACTCAATTGAAAATGTTTTATGAAAAGGAGATAAAAACCAGTTTCTTGCTCTCCCTTAGAATCTCATGGGCAGAGGAAAAAATGAAAAGAAGACTGATTTCCAGTTTCCATTGCTGAAAATTGTACTTAACTTTAGAGTTACAGAGAGAGCAATTGTTTTTTTAGGTTTGAAAGAAATAAAAAGCTAGAAAGATTATTGATAACAGAGTTCTTTTTAAAACAGGCTTCTCAGACCAATTCTTTTTTGACACAGATGTATATTCTTCTTGGTAATAGTTTAAGTGCCTTAAGGCTCTGTTAATCCCATTCTTTCCCTCATTTCTCCTATATGGTCTCATGTTCCCTACATTTTATACCTTTTTGGAGACATGTACTATTTAACTTATTTAATAGCCTTCAATCTCTCTGGGAGGAAAATATAATAACAAAAACAACTACAATAAATATTTGTTGCAACCATAAGAGGCTTGATAACTTTATTACCAAGCTTTTGCTTCTTGAAAATGGTCATTGTTTTTTTGCTCCTTGTACACATAGTTGGGGCTATGTTTAAATGGTGTCTGTGCTGTTAGTTTTTAGTTAGTTTTTCCAAGATCATAAGGATGGCCTCTGATAACTAAGAATTCTATTAGAAAGACTCTGCTTTTAAGATTGACAGCTTTCGACACAGCGAATAGGAACTTCTGCAGTTGAGCCTGAACTGATCAGAAGCTGTGAGCCAGATACACTTTTTTAAAAAATTTATTTATTTTAAAGAGACTTTAGATTACATAAATGTTACATAAAAAATTTAGGGGATTCCCATATCCCCCACTCCCTCTCCCTCCCACACTTTCTACATTAACAACATCCTTCATTAGTGTGGTACGTTTGTTGCAATTGATGAACACATATTGAAGCATTGCCACTAACTGTGGATTTTAGTTTACCTTATAGTTTACACTCTGTCCCACGTAATTTTGTAAGTTATGACAAAATATATAATGTATCCATCATTGCAACGTCATGCAGGACAATACCAATGTCCCAAAAATGCTCCCATATTACACCTATTTTTCCCTCTCTCTCCCCTCAGAACTTCTGGTGGCCACTGCCTCCACATCAAGGATAAAAGTTCTTCCATTGCTAGAATAGCAATAAGCCTATAGTAGAATAATAGTAAGTCTTCTTTAGTCCATTATTCATTCCCCAATCTTGAGGATTTGGGGATTCTGATAACCACTCTGCCTCTAATTGAGAGGCAGCTTAGATCCCACGGGGCTGATGGATGTAACTCTCTTGCTTGAAGTTGCAGATTCTCTCTGTTCCTTGGGATGGGCGTTGTCCATCATCATCACCTTGTTAGTACACTCCTGACTCCAAGGCCCATTTCATGATCTTCCTTTTAGAACCGGTTGAGTGTGCCTCTCCGCGGCCCCTCCTGTCCTATAGTGCACTGTGACAGTGTCATGGAGGCTGTCCTAGCACTCTCAGATCCCTTTAACATTAAATCATCTCTTTTTGTCCTTCCACTAATGATTACATTGGCCACATTTGCTTCCTATAGATAGAAACGGACTCTCAACCCAGAGCGTTTGTGGGTTTGGTTTATTTTTAAAGAGATATTTTAAAATGTGCAAACGCTGGCAAAGTATTCAGGAGGTCAGTTTTGAGTCCTGCCAATATTATTTGCTTTCATTCCTACTCTGATTCTTCTTTTCCAATAATCTTTTCTGGATAGCTTCCTGGATTAAAAGGAAAAAAAAAGTTATGCATATCCAATATAAAAAAGCCTGAAAACTACAGAAAAGCATAAGAAAATTACCTACAGATAACCACACTTAGATTTTATTGCGTATTTCTTTGGTGTTTTATTTAAGTAGGTATGTATATGCACTCATTCATTCCTGTATGTAACTTAATACTTATCACTACAAAATTATTTAATAAATTTGTAACATCTTATCATATAATAATACTGATATTTTAATGAAATATTTTAAAACTATATGCAGGCATATAGTTTTAAAAAGGAAATAGTTCCCAAAGCTTGCAAAAGAAAAAATACCAACATGAAAATATAGTTATTTTTTTCTTTCCCAATAAAGATATCATTCTACTCACTTGCCACAAAGGAAGAACACAGTTAAACAACCATGTACACACACACACACACACACACACATCTACTCTACCCATCCTTTCAATATAATCACATTGTTTTAATAGCCTCATTATGGCTATGTAAATATTTTCACAATTGAGCCATGTAGGATACTGTGATATTTTTCATCTTGTCCATTGTAACCGTTGGCCAATTTGATGTAATTATGAATTCCAAAAATATAATTGGATCATGCTTGTAAACTGATCTGTTAATCTGGGCATGATTAGGTTATGATTAGGGTGTTGAGTCCCACCCCTTGGTGGGTAGGGAATCAAATATAAAAGGCATGGCAAGAACAGTTTTGAGAAGCAGTCTTTGAGAAGCAGCTTTGATGTTGGAAAGAAGGCCCCAGGAGAAGAGAAGCGAGCCATTTGCCTGATTGCCTACAGCTGACCTTGTGGAGGAAACAGGAGCTAAGCCCGGAGAGAAACGCAGCCCCGGGAAGAGAGAAACCCAAGAAGCCTGAACCCTGGGCAAATGTTGGCAGCTGTCTTCCTCCAACACGTGATAATGGACTTTGGTGAGGGAAGAAACTTATGCTTTATGGCCTGGTAACTGTGGACTTCTACCCCAAATAAATATCCTTTATAAAGACCAACTCATTTTTGGTATTTCACATTAGCACTCCTTTGGCTGACTAATACATTCATATTTTTTGTTTTTCCCACTGTATTTAAGTTTAAAAATCAGTTGTTTTTCCAGCTCTTTAGTTATGTATGTTCCCATCACTCCTTTGTCACTAAAAATTGCCATACATATATTTCCTCTTTTGCTGAGGAAAGTGAATGTTAGTCTCAGTACAGTTGAGATTCCACTACAGCTTTTCCAGGGCTGTGGATAAGTGCCTGGGTCTCACAGTACAATAAGGTTTTAGAGCAATCATCTGGTGTTTGGGTTATCTATCCATGTTTAGTCTTTGATTCACACAGATTTGCCACACTGTCATTCCTCATTCTTCCCTCTATAACTTCCTTTGTTCCAATGTCTCTCTCATTCTGCTACTCTGGTTCCAAACCTGAGGGACCGAGTATCATTGTCTTGCTTTGATCTACGCTGCAACTGCAGAAACTCTGAGATCCACCTACATCTGCCTTTGTCTTCTCACTTCCTCTTCACCTCATCTCTTGATCTCTTTGGGGAGAATAATGCAGTCTTGAGGGTTGGATGAGAAGCCCTGATTTCTCATAGTACATGCTTCCCTAAAGTCTAGAGTCCACTTCTTCCCTTAGGCACTCTTGGGGCTTTCGAAATCAAAGGCAGCATATCACCTTTTCTCTCATTTTACACTTTTTTCTCTGCACAATCCCTTCCCTGAGGCATGGGCTCAGCAGAGCCTCACTGCTTATACAGGGATAGGGCAAATCAGAAAAAAAATGCTTGGTATTCCTGTACTATTAGCCCATCACATCTATCCTCTTGTAAATCTTGAAGAGCTCTTAAAGAATTGTTACTTGTGTCATGACCATCCTTTATCTCCAATTCTCCCATCTAGAATGAGAGAACCAGTTCTCTATCTTGAGTTTATTTTCCCAGGACAGTAACTCCTACAACATCAAAACTATTCCTAGATTTCCAAAGCTACTGCCTCACCCGACATTCTCTTCTCATTTTCCCAGGAGCTCCTCCCTCCTCCCAACACAAATTCCATCTTCACAGGTGCCAGCAGACCTTCTCTAGAACAAGGTGAAGCCTGATGGGTTCATACACACCTGGGAAAGGGACAGATCTCTTTGTCTTAAAAGCCATAGTTGGTAGCCAGCCAGCATCCTCTGCCATGCTCTCTTCTTCCCTAGAGACATTGTCCAGCCTCCAGATCTCAGCTGTGACCCGAGGATGCAGCCAAGCATTGGGGCTTAATGAGACAACCAACTCCCCAAAGCTTGCTTTTCAATTACATTATCAGGTGTAAAGAGCTCCTACCAACACTAGGTGGTGAGTCCTGTGTTGATACTGTCAAAATCAAGGAAGTTTAGTTCTTTTGGAAAACCAGAGTCCAAAATAAAGCTCCTAATTACCTTTTCTCCCTCCCCGCCCCCCATTTATAAGATTTTTCTTCTCAAGAAATTACCCCTCCTTACTTTTGTGCTCTTATTGTCCAATATCTTAATTCAATACACCCTACAATTCTTTAGCGATTCCATTCCTCTTTCCCAATCACAGCTTTCAAATGATGTCTGCCTTTCTCCAATGAAGAATTGGTGTACCATGAAGGATTTCTTTCAGCTCTCTTGCCTTTCCCTCTTCCTTTATCAGGCTGCTGTATTACACTTAAAGTAAATCTTGTACACCTCAAGGGTTTGCCTTTCAGGTCCCTTCCCCATTTCCATTCTTTGGAAAAGAAATTCCATGCACCTATTGATGATGAGTTCAGACCTGCTCTGTGACTTGGGACTCCTTGCGATTGTAATCTCTCAATTTAACCCACATGCATCCACTAGAAGTTTGGCTCGTTTCTCCTTATCCACCTATGGTAGACTACACTGGATACTATTGTTGCTCCACCAGAGATGATAGCAACTTTGGGCTTCTCTTTTCTAGGAAGAATTCACTATTTTCTGGAAATCATTTCAATTAAATTTCTTTTTATTTTCAGCTGCATGGTAGTTCAACAAAATTTATCATTTTGTATATAATCTAAGTTGTTCATGTTAGGTTGGTGGGAATGATCTCTTGGGACTTTCTATAGCTTAACTGGAAAAGGAAGTCCAAGAATTTAGATTTTTGAAGAAACATAAAGCTAGGAAATTTTTTTTTCTTAATCTACTTTAAGTCTTGCTATAAGTTTCCCCTGGGCAATAGGGAAAGGAGGCAAAAGCAACATGGGTTAATATTTCAAACTTATTATCGGACCAGCTGATTAAGGACAAAGGAAAATATTCTCTTCTCATTGTCTTCTTAGAGTAGAATCATGTTAGTGCTGTTTGCTTGAATGGAGAAGAGAGTTTCAGGACTTTGTACAAGGAGACAAGTGGTAACAAGTAAGTGTTTGAGAGTATTACATTGGCCCAATGCACTAAAAGTGTGGCTTTATAGAGTCATAGAATTTTTTTTTCAATTAGTAAGGTGTCAAACCATGTTTAATAAGATTATGTATGCTTTTATACTAAAAAATCTTAATAAAATATGTGAAATCAGATATCCATATGATAATTTTCTTTGCTGTGTTTATTTAAACATTTGACTTTTAGTAATACACTAAATAATCAGGAAAAGAAAATGTTTATGCCAAATATGCAGGGGTCAGGAACAATCGATTCTTCTTAAATTTTTGTAGTAAATTTAAAAGAACAGCTAATTAATTCCTCATGTGTTGGAGTTAAATACATACTCACCACCCCATTTCTAGTTACTTCACATTGAGCAGCAGTTATTTTAATATTGTTAATATTTGTCAGATATGGCATTTTACAAAGTGTGATCATAAATTTCTGCTAATCGAAGGAGAAAAAAATAAGTAGAGAAATAATTTAGGACAAGTCACTATTTTCTTTTTAAATCTGAAGTGTATTTCATACCAAGAGCCAGCTTCCCAAAATGGCCCAAGGAAAATCTACTCAGTATTGTATTCTTAATAGCATTCCAAAACATAAGATTTATTTCTCTGGGCAAACTAGGTAAATCAGTTTCATCAATTAATCTCATCCTGTTTATGTTAAAACTCATTCAGGAAATCTGACTCTCCCTTACATGAGAATGTTTCTTTTCCTTTTGAGTTTGTCATTTTTCCAAACCTATAGTAAAGAGACCTTTCAATTTAAATTGCTATTTTCGCATCTTCAAAATTTCATATGAATTTTTTTTTCACATACTGTCAGACTAAAGGACTAAAGTCTGCTCATTCCTAAGGATACTATAACCCTCTTAAGTAGTGGTTTCCTTTTATTTGCATATCCTGAATATCACAGGGTCAAAAATAGATGTAGATGCCCCTCTTCCCTTCATTGCCACGTACTCTCCTTCAAAACTTTAGCTCTGCTGATGTGCTTACCATCAGACAATTCCACCTGCTATACCTCTAAAGGACTCATCTGAAATTTTTGCTTATGGTTCATAGACTTTCTCTTAATGATACTCTATTCATCAGTTTTAGGAACTACCACCACAACAAATAGGTTGAATCATATGAGAGGAACAACATTCAACAGTTTTTTTTTACCATGGAAACTGCAATTTCATTTAGTTCCACTAATAGGTAATCCTTCTAACACCCTGACTTCGTAGTTCCTTGCCATCCTACTTCCAATATTATTTCTCTCCACTCATCTTAGCCACTGTCTTTCATAACCACATCCTAGATTTTGTCATAACTAATCACTGCATCACCTCTAAAATGCTGCTGTCAAGCAACTCATTATTTGAACAGTATTTGCTATTTTTCCAGCTTATTTAAGGAGTACCATAGTCAAACAACCCTTTAACTCTTTCAGAACTTCTAATCCATTTCACTTTATATTTACAAATATTTATTATGAAATATTTCATATTTTTGCAATCAATTCACTGCTTTCAGTTGTGAATTAGATTTGTATCTTCACCTTGTGTCTCACATTCCGGGACCAAGCCAAAGGAGAAGTTGTTGCTTGGTATACTTCTCATGGTCCAGTGCAGAAATGCAAGAAGTTGAACAGGAACACGCAATGACTCTTAAAGCCTCTGTTCAATACTGGAACATTGTCAATTCTGCCCACACTTTGTTGATGAAAGCCAGACACATCAACAGGTTCAAACTTACTGTGCCTTCAGAGAAACCACAGCCAGGGTGGAGAGATAAGGAATAATTTTGAACCAGTGATACAATGAATCACACTAAAATAAAAGATATAAAAAATAATAAAATGAATATTTCTTGTGTTAGATTATTTTTGGCAGATAACACTTCTCTTCCCCTATTTCAAAAGGAGAAGTAAGCTTCTCTACTCCAATGATGTTGGATTCAGTTAGGAAACATGGTGTAAATAACATGAGCAGAGACTTAAAATGCACTTGCATTTGGGGTATATTATTTTTTGACTATGACTTTGCCACCAAAAGACCATACCATAGTCATTCCCTTCATTCTGGTCTCACAGTAGTCCCTGTAGCTAGGAACTAAGCCATATATGTAGCTCGGAACTTAGCCCAGATAACCCACCTGAGCTCATCCACTGCCCAACAGATCTTCAGACACATGAGTGAGAAAAATGAATGTTTCTTGTGATAAGCTTCTAAGATATTGATATTGTTTGTTATGCAACATTACTGTGATAATAGCTAATGCTAACCTATAATCCATAAAATAGACATCAGCATAAAGAAACAAACATTGCTTACACAGATAATTCCCCCTCTGATTGTCATCTCCTTCCAGTTCTAAGAAGTACATGTATCAGTACCTCATTACTTGTCACAGTTGCATAATATTCCACTGTATGTGTATACTACATTTTGTTTATCCATTCATTTATTGATGGATTTTTTGGGTTACTTCCTTTCCTTTGCAGTTGTAAATAATGCCACTATGAACATTCATGTGCAAAATATGTCCAAGTCTCTACTTTCAATTCTTTTGAGTACATATCTTGAAGAAACTGCCAGTCATAAGGTAATTCTGTACTTAACCTTCTAAGGAACCATCAAACTTTTTTTGACACTGGCTGTACCATTTTGTATCTCTACAAACAATGAATGAGGGTTCCCATTTCTCCATATTCTATCTAACACTTGGTATTTTTCATCTTTTAAATAGTAGCCATTCTAGTGGTTGTGAAATGGTATCTAATTGAAGTTTTGATTTGCATTTCCCTAATGGCTAATGATGATGAACTTTCTGGCCATTTGTATTTTAGCTTTGGAGAAATGTCTATTCAAAGTATTTTGACCATTTTTTAAATTTGGTTGTTTATCTTTTTGTTGTTGAGTTGTAGGATTTGTTTATAGATTATGGAAATTAAATCCTTATCAGATATGTATTTTCCAAATATTTTCTCCCGTTATGTAAGTTGTCTTTTTACTTTCTTAATGAAGTCCTTTGATGCAAAAAAGTTTTAATTTTAATAAGGTCCCATTTGTCTTATTTTTTTTTCTTTTGTTGCTTGTGCTATTGGTGTAAGGACTAAGAAACCATTGTCAAACATAATGTCCTGAAGAAGCTTGCCCATGTTTTCTTCTAGGAGTTTTATAGTCCTTCTTCTTGTATGTAGGTCTTTGATCCATTTTTAGTTAATTTTTGTATATGTTGTGATATAGGGGTCCTCTTTAATTCTTTTGCATATGGATATCCAGCACCATTTGTTAAAGAGATAATTCTTACCCCATTGAGTAGAATTGGTAACCTTGTCAAAAGTCCATTGACCGTAGATGTGATCTTTATATATTTTCTTGTGTCAGTGATATGTTGTTTTGACTAACATTGTTTTGTAACCAGATTTTTTTATATGTGCATTTTTATTTTTTAAAAAAGATAGTTTACATAAATGTTACATAAAATATATAGGGGGTTCCCATATGCCCTGCTGCCTATGCCTTCCACATTTTCCCACATTAACAACATCCTTCATTAGTGTGTAACATTTGCTACAATTAATGAACACATTTTTGAAGCATTGCCACTAAGTGTGGATTATAGTTTACATTGTAGTTTACACTCTATCACACACAATTTTGTAAGTTATGACAAGATATATAATGGCCTGTATCTGTCATTGAAATGTCATTCAGGACAATTTCCAAGTCCCAAAAATGCCCCCATATTAACCTATTTTTCCCTCTTCCTCCCCTCAGAGCCTCCAGTGGCCACTGCCTCCACCATTAATGATAAAAGTTCTTCCATTGCTAGAATCACAATAAGTCTATAGTAGAATACTTTAGTTAAATTTATTCCTAGGTATTTGATTCTTTTAATTGCTATTGGGATTTTTTTCTTGATTTCCTTCACAGATTGCTCATTATTAATGTATAAAAATGCTACTGATTTTTATACATTGATCGTATAACCTGCCACTTTACTGAACTCATTTTTATAAGCCTTAGAAGCTTTGTTGTAGATTTCTCAGGGTTTTTATGTATAGGATCCTGTCATCTGCAAATGGTGAAATTTTTACTTCTTCCTTTCCAATTTGGATGCCTTTTTTCTTCCTTTTTCTTGCCTAAGTGCTTGAGCAAGTTCTTCTAACACAATGTTAAATAACAGCAGTGAATGTGGGCATCTTTGTCTTGTTTCAGATCTTAGAGGGAAAGCTTTTAGGATTTCACCATTGAATATGAGGTTAGCTGTGGGTTTTTCATATATACTTTATCATGTTGAGGAAGTTTCTTTCTATTCCTGTCTTTTGAAATGTTTTTTATCAGGAAAAGGTGCTGTATTTTGTCTAATGCTTTTCCTGCATCTATAGTGATGATCATATGATTTTTCTTTCTGTCTGTTTATGTGGTATATTACATTGATTGATTTTCTTATGTTCAACCATCCTTGCATGTCAAGAATGAAACCCACTTGGTCATGGTGTATAATTCGTTTGATGTGTGGTTGAATACAATTAGCAAGAATTTTGTTGAGGATTTTAGCATCTAGATTCATTAGAAAGATTGGTCTATAGTTTTCCTTTCCTGTGGCATCTTTGTTTGGCTTTGGTATTAGGACGAAGTTGGCATCATAGAATGAGTTAGGCAATGTTCCTTCCACTTCTATTTTTTTGAAGAGTTTAAGCAGGATTGGTATTATTTCTTTCCAGAATGTTTGGTAGAATTCACCTGTGAGGCCATCTAGTCCTGGGCTATTCTCAGTGATTGGTCTGTTGAGTTCATAAATTTCTTCTTACATTGATGTAGGCTGCTTGTGTATTTTTCTAGGACTTGTTCATTTCCTCTAAATTATCCATCTTGTTGGCATACAGTTTTTCAAAGTATCCTTTTATGATACTCTTTATTTCTGTGGGGTCAGTGGTGATAACCCTTTCTTTGTTTCTTATTTTACATATTTGCATCTTATCTCTTTTTTCTTTGTTAGTCTAGCTAAGGGTTTGTCAACTTTATAAATCTTATAAGCTTTTGGTTTTGTTTATTTATTTTAGTGTTTTCTTATTCTCAATTTCATTTAGCTTTGCTCTAAAGTTTGTTATTTCCTACTTGCTACTTGCTTTGGGGTTAGTTTGTTGTTATTTTTCTAATTTCTCCAGCTGTGCAGATAAGCCTTTGATTTTAGCTCTTACTTCTTTTTTAATGTAGGAATTTATGACTATGAATTTCCCTCTCAGCACTGCTTTTGTTGCATCCCATAGATTTTGATATGTTGTGTTATCATTTTCATTTGTTTCAAGGTAGTTACTGATTTCTTTTGCAATTTCTTTCTTGACCCACTGTTTGTCTAAGAGTGTGTTCTTTTACTTCCATACCTTTCTACCCAAGCTGCTTCTCTGCTCCTTACTGATTTCCAGCTTCATTCCATTGTGGCCAGAGAAATTACTTTGTATAATTTCAATCTTTCTGAATTTTTTTAGAGTTGTTCTGTGGCCTAGCATGTTGTCTATCTGGGAGAATGATCTATGTGTGCTCAAGAATAATGTATATCCCGCTGTATTTGGGTATAATGTTCTGTATATATCTATTAGGTCCAGACTCTAATGTATTATTCAAGGTCTTTGTTTCTTTATTGATCCTTTGTCAAGATGTCCTGTCTAATGATGATAATGGTGTATTAAAGTCTCCCGGTATAATTGTACAGGCTTTTATTTCTCCACTTAGTTTTTCCAATGTTTGCCTCATGTATTTTGAGGTGCCCTGGTTATGTGCATAAATGTTTATGATTGTTCATTCCTCTTGATAGATTACCACTTTTATTAATATTTAGTGTCCTTCTTCATCTTTTACAAATCTTTTGCATTTAAAGTCTATTTTGTCCAATATTAGTATGGCTACTCCTGCCCTTTTCTGATTATTGTTTGCATGTAAAATTGCTTTCCAACCATTCACTTTCTGCCTCCTTGAATCTCTGGGTCCAATGTGAGTTTCTTGTAGACAGCATATAGATGGGTCATATTTCCTTATCCATTCTGCCAATTTGTGTCTCTTGATTGGGGAGTTTAATCCATTAACATTCAATGTTATTACTGTCAAGGAGTTACTTATATTAGCCATATGTTCTTTAGGTTTATGTATGCCATATGTTTTTTTTATTTCTCTTTTTATTTTTTGTTATTATTTCACTCTCTTCCATCTCTCACACTCCTGCTTTTTACTTTCAAGCTGCAGAACTCCCTTTAGTATTTTGAAAGGCAGGTTTCTTATTGACAAATGCTTTTCATTTCTGTTTTCTGTGAATATTTTGAACTTTCCCTCATTTTTTAATGCCAGCTTTGCTCGGTAGAGAATTCTTGGCTGGAAGTTTTCTTTTAGCACCTTAACTATGTCATACCACTGCCTCTTGCTTCCATGGTTTCAGATGAGAAATGAGCACTTACTCTTATTGAGCTTCTCTTATATGTGATGGATCTCTTTTCTCTTGCTGATTTCATTATTCTCTCTTTGTCTTGAGCATTGGACAATTTGACAAGCATATATCTGGGGTAGGCCTCTTAGGATTTATACTGTTTGGGGTGCACTGTACTTCCTGGACATATATGTCCATGTTTCTCAATACAGTTGGGAAATTTTCAGCCATTATTTCCTCCAACACTCCTTCTGCCCCCTTTCCCTTCTGTTCTCTCTCTGGAATGCTTATAATGTGTAAGTTTGTGCATTTTGTATTGTCATTCAAATCCCTAAGTCCCTGATGGATTTTTTCTATCTTTTTATCTAGCTCTTCTACTATCTGTCTGATTTCCTTGTACTGTCTTCTGTATCACTGATTCTTTCCTCCGCCTGTTCAAATCTGCTCTTATGTGCTTCCAGTACATTTTTGATTTCTTGCATTTTGCCATTCATTACCATCATGCCTGTTACCATTTTATGCATGTTTACAATTTCTCCAGTGTCTTCTTAATATCCTTTATCTCTTCCTTCACTTCATTAAGTTGATTCATGATATTTGTTTGGACAT
>JAQZBX010000604.1:63667-103217 GCA_029593785.1 Cabassous unicinctus | reverse complement strand
ACTGAGCCACTCCCGCTTCCGCTTTTCTTTTTTTAATATAGGTGTTTAGGGCTATAAGTTTCTCTCTCAGAACTGTCTTCACTGTATCCTGTAAATTTTGATAAGTTGTGTTCTCGTTTTCATTTATCTCAATATATTTACTAATTTCACTTACAATTTCGTCTTTGACCCACTGGTTATTTAGGAGTGTGTTGTTCAGCCTCCACACATTTGTGAATTTACTTTTTTCCCGTCTATTATTGATTTCCACTTTTATTCCATTATGATCTGAGAAGGTGCTTTGTATAATTTCAGTCTTTTTATATTTATTGAGACCTGCATTGTGACCTAACATGTGGTCTATCCTGGAGAAAGATCCATGAGCACTTGAGAAGAATTTATAGCCCACTGAGTTTGGGTGTAACGTTCTGTATATGTCTGTTAGGTCTAGCTCATTATCATATTACTCAAGTTCTCTGTTTCCTTGCTGATCTTCTGCTTAGTTGTTCTATCTAATGAGGTGAGTGGTGTGTTGAAGTCTCCAACTATTATTGTGGAGATGTCTGTTTCTCCCTTCAGTTTTGCTAGAGTTTGCCTCATGTATTTTGGGGCACCCTGGTTAGGTGCATAGATATTTATGGCTATTTCATAAATAAATAAATATTTTCATAAATAATTGTTCCTTTTATTAATCTGTAATGGCCTTTTGTGTCTCTTAAAACTTTTTTTTGCATTTAACGTCTGTTTTGTCCGACATTAGTATAGCTACCCCTGCTCTTTTTTGGTTGTTGTTTGTGTGGAGTATTTTTTTTTTCTTCTTTTTTTTTATTTTCTTTTTTCCAGCAGGTTTTATCTTGGCTCTCCCTTGTGTCACTCTCCTGTTACGTCATCATCTTGCTGCGTGGTTCCGTGGGTCCTGGTGGCGCACTTGCTCGCAGGGCCTGACAGCACACCCATGCTCAGGGCCTGGTGGCCCGCGTGCCTTCTATATTTTTCTTTATTTTTACCAGGAGGTCCCATGGATCGAACCCAGGTCCCTCCATATGGGAGACGGACACCCAACCATTTGAGCCACATCCACCCCTGGAGTATCTTTTTCCAACCTTTCACTTTCAGCTGGTTTATATCTATGGGTTTAAGGCAAGTCCCTTGTAGGCAGCATATGGATGGCTCATGTCTTTTTTATCCATTCTGTCAGCCTATATCTTTGATTGGGGAGTTTAATCCATTCTCATTCAATGATATTACTATAAATGCATGATTTACTTCTACCACTTTATTCTTTGGTTTTCATAGTCATATCTTATTTTCATCTTTTTTTTTTTTCTCTCTCTCTCTCGGTTATCCTTTCTGCTATTCTTTCTTCTACACTCTCCTGCAGGCCTCTCTCTCCTGTGTTTTTCTTCAAGGCAGTAAGGCTTCTTTTAATATTTCCTGCAAAGATGGATTCTTTTTTACAAATTCTCTTAGTTTCTGTTGTTCATGAATATTTTAAACTCACCTTCATATTTGAAGCACAGTTTTGCTGGAAAAAGAATTCTCAGCTGGCAGCTTTTCTCTTTCAATATCCTAATTGTATATACCACTGTCTTCTCACCTCCATGGTTTCAGGTGAGAAATCTGCACTAAGTCTTACTGGGTGTCCTTTGTATATGATGGTTTGCTTTTCCCTTGCTGCTCTCAGAATTTCCTCTTTATTTTTGACATTTGACATTCTAAGTAGTATGTGTCTTGGAGTAGGTCTATTTGCATTTATTCTGATTGGGGTATGCTGCACTTCTTGGACATGTAAGTTCATTTCTTTCAAATACTTTTCTGCCCCTTTTCCCTTCTTTTCTCCTTCTGGAATTCCCATGACACATATTTTGTTGTGTTTCGTGCTCTCTGAGCTCCTGCTTAATTTTTTTGCATTCTTTTCTCTCTTTGTTCTTTTCTCTCCTATTTCAACTGTTCAGTCTTCTGTATCACTTATTCTTTCTTCTATCATTTCGAATCTGCTGTTGTATTCCTTTAATGTGTTTTTTATCTCCCCTATTGTGTCTTTCATTCCCATGAGCTCTGTTACTTTTCTTTTCAGGTTTTCAAATTCTTCTTTGTATTTGCGCTGTGCCTTCTTGACGTCCTTTATCTCTTTAGCCATATTGTCTTTCAACTCATTAATTTGATTTTGGAAATTTGTGTGCATTTCATTGATTAGCTGTCTCAAATCCTGTGTCTCTTCTGAGGCTTTGATGTATTCCTTTTCTTAGGCCATTTCTTCCATTTTGTTAGTATGGCTTGTAATTTTTTGCTGATGTCTAGGCATCTGATTAGGGTGGTGAGATTAATCAGATGCTCAATTTCTCTCTTTCGTAGGGATTTAGTGGTAGGAGGCTGTGTGCTACTGCTGTTTTTTGATTCTTGGTTCAGCATGTTCTGAGTCTTTAGGATTGTGCCTGTTATTTGTTCAAATCTGGACCCTGGACCCAGTAATGGGTTGCAGACCCACTCCCTAGGACCTTGGGTAGGGAGGCTGTAAAGGCCAGAAAAAACTTCTCTTATTTACTTTCAATTTCTTCATGTGCACTTCCTTGTTCCTCCAGCAGATGGCACTGTTTGGTAGCCTTCTCAGTTCAGTGCCTGGTTGGAGTTTGTTTCCTGCAACAGGGACTAAGAGATCCGTATGATAGAGGATCCTGCCTGGACACTAAGAGCCTTGTAATTCAAACTTTCTCAGAGGCAGTTCTCCAACCTGGCAGCCCCCTCCATTTTCCTGGGTAGGAAATAATTCCACTCTCCTCTGCATCCTCAACTATCAGACCCTGTTAGTAGAAAGGGAGATTGAGGGAGACAGAGCTCAAAAGTCCCTTGCTGGCTCCCTAGGTAAACAATGGCACATCGTCTTTCCTCCCCCGCCCCAGGCATGAAAGGGCTCATGGGACACAGCAAACCAAATTTGTGGGTCAAAAACTGAGTCACCCTTAGGTTGTGCCCTCCTCTCTCTCCTTTCCTGTGTAGCTGGATTTCTGGGTCCCCCTTTGTCTGTAGCTGCTGGTCCTGAGGCCTGAGAATTCAAAAATGTCTATATGGGTGGGGGAGGATGCTGGCAGTTGCAGCTGCGGCTTTTAACTCACAGTTTTGCCATCGTGACTCTTTTCCTTTGCCTCTTTCTCTTCTGGGCAGTGTCCAGCCTTCCCCTGGTGTCCTAAACCCTAGAAGATTTTTTTCCAGGCCATTTCTGCCTGTCCTCTAGCAATTTTTCTGGGAGAGAAGAGAGTCCCATGTCTTTCTAGTCTGCCATCTTCCCAGAAGTCTGTGTCTTTGATTTTAAGGTGAGTCTTTTGTAAAAAGCATATAGTTGGGTTATGCTTTTTTATTCATTCTGCCAATCTCTGCATTTTGACTGGAGAGTTTAACTCATTTACATTTAAAGTTACTACTGATGATGCATTGCTTTTGGTTATGTTTATTTTTTTAAATCCTACTAAACTAAATTTGCTTACTGATTATGGTTGTTATTCAGTTAAATCTCAAGGATTTTTCTAGGTATGTTATCTGGAAATAGTAATAATTTTTCCTTCTCCATTCCAATTATACACCTGTGATTTCTTTCTCTTTTCTAAATGCCTTGCCTACTAACATCAGAATAGTGTTAAATAATAGTGATGATAGCGGCTATCTTCATACAATTCCTGACTTTAGTGAAAAGCTGCTAGTTAAGCATATTGCTATTTATTGAGAGTTTCTGTCAAGAGTGGACATTCAATTTAGTCTTGCCTTTCTAGCATCTATGAAGATGATCCTATATGTTTTTTCTCTCCTTAGGTCTAATAATATGATGAATTATGTTAATGGATTCTATAACATTAAACCCATCCTTACGTTCTCTGGGTAAAAGCCACTTGTACATCATTATTCCCTTAATGTAGAATCACTTTTATTTTGCCTCCTGATAATTTACTTGGAATTCTTTTCATTGATATTTATAAGTGAGATGGATCTGTACTTTTCTGTTTTATAAAATCTCAATATGTTTTGGTATCAGTATTGTGTTTCAATGTTTTTCTTCATTTTCTTTTTCTGGAACAGCTTAAAGAATAGAACTATTTATATTCTTTTTATGTTAAAGTTGTGGGCCTGAGGCTTTTTTGGGGAGAGTGTAGGGGCAGGGCAAGCATAGGGAGAGATAGTTTTTTTGTTTTGTTTTGTTCTTTTTCTTTTTTTTAAGAGATCACAAACGCTTTACTTTTTTTTCCCCAAAAGGTTCAGAACTTGGAGAACAGGGCACATCAAAAGAGAGAGCGTTCTTTAGTAAATTTCTCTGTCACCTGTCCTATTATGGTTACTTGCATGAATTTTGAGCTACACTGTTCAGTTTGAAATCCCAACTCAGCCACCTCCTAGCAGTGTGACCTTGGTTATTTAATCCCTCTACCCCTTAGTTTCCTTGTCTATAAAATGAGGATTAAATAATGCTAAATTCAGGATTACTAGGTTTAAACAATAGATGTCAAAGCACTCTGAACAGTTTTCCTGGCACTTAACTATAGTAAATGACCAGTAAGTGGCAACTATTTTTATTATCATTTCTTTTTCTTGGAAATTGCACCATGGTTCTTTGAGAGTATGGCCCTAATTCTGAAGTCACATCTGCCCATATTTGCAGTACTCTTAAGATAAGTGTTTTCCTGCTGTGGAGAGTGGTATTCATTTAGAAGAACCAATTGCTCTCCTAACGTCTTGCTTCTTCTGTGATGGACGTCTGATCCCTCTTGTTTCCACCCAGTTGGAGGTAATTTTCCTTGATAAAAAAAAAACAAAAATTAAAAATCCAGAAGAATACAAGCATCAGATATGAAGTTAGCATAGTTTAGAAGGCCTCCTTGGTTGTCCTTCACATTCTTTACCACAAGCCTCAACTCATTCTGACTATGGCTTCCTGTCATTCTCCTTTACATTTGTCTATTATTTCTTTGCCCCTTCTTCCATTTTTGATGATGGCTTTTGTAAAACCCGAGCTGATCAGAGAGCATCTTGTACAACTAGATTGGCTCATTTTAATTGTGGTCCATCTTTTTCCTTATTTAAATTATTTTTGTTGTTAGAATTCTGTATTTTAAAATGCCTTATTTTTCATAGAATTTTGGGCTTGGGAAAAATATGCATTCTAGAAGTTCATGGTATCGCCCTCTGAGATGACAGTCACTTTTACCTGAGGTTCCTATGCTTAACACTTAACTGTTTCCTGGTCTGAATAAAGTCTAGTAACAGATTTGATCTTCACTCCTCTAAAAGATTCAGTTGTAAGCAAAGTTAAGTTGGGAATCTGTTTTGTTGTAGGATTCATTTCTGTAGGTCACCTCCTTCCCAATGGAGGGTAGCCTTTGGCCATGCCTTGGAGCTGCAGGTCCGGAATTTTAGTGACGGGTTCAGTAGCCGCTATGTTGCTGGTCATCTGACTTATCTGAATTGTATCTAATCCCTTTCTGGAGTTAGGCTAAAGATACCTGCCACCTGTTTCTCTTACTTGGGGTGCAAAATTAATGAATTACTACCTGTAAAGAATTTAGAAGTTTGTGAATAAGACCTCATTTGCGTAGATAATTTTGAAAATCTTTTTGTGAAAAAAGTAGCTCATTAGATTCACTGTGAGTTTTATAAGTAAACTCTTATTGAGTGAATGGCAATGGTCACTAGTGTGTCCTGCCAGAACAGGCCTTAGGAAACTCAGCAGATGAATGGTGTAGGGCAGACTTGTGCCTTTGGGGAGTGCTTTAGTGTCATCTGGAGCTCTGTGCAGGAGGTCTTATTCTGAAATCTGAGGGGCTCAGAGGTAGCCAAGAGGAAAATTTCCTGCTGATTTAAACCCCTTTGGGCTTTCCAGATTGGTATCGAATGCATTTGATAAAAGCACTGCAACTGCTAATCACTCCCATGGCCTCATCTGACCAGCCAGCAACAGGCTACAAATCGATCTTTGTGTAAGGTGTTTGTTTATAATTTATGGAGCTGATAGGAAGGCAGAGCCATCTGCTCCTCCAGGCATCAGCATTTCTAACCCCTCCCATTCCCTGCTAGGGCATTTTCACTTGGAAATCATTTTAATTAGGAAGAGATTACATTGCAGAGTCTGGAACATGGCTTCCTGCTGTCTCCTGCATTGCTTTCTCTAACCCTGGAGCTGCTCCCTGAAGCTCTTAAGCGGTTTTGATTTGAAAACCTTTTATTTCCTAGCCTTTATTTCCAATCTTAGCTGCCCACCTAACTGCCCCATCATCCTTTCCCACATGTGTTTTGCTTTCAAGTAAAGAGCAGGTTGCTGGAGCCACCATTTAGGAACCAACAACTATTCAGTAAAGCAGCAGTTCTCAATTGTCGTCCCCAAACCAGCAGCATCAGCAACACCTGGAAACTTGTTAAAAATGAAAATTATCAGGCCTCACCTGAACAATCTGTTTTAACAAGCCCTCCAAGTTATTCTGATACATGTTAAAGTTTGAGATCCACTATGGTAAAGCAGCAAGTCATAGAACAGAACAAAGTTTTTAGTGGTGTGTGGGTTTTCATCTTTTTCTCTACCTGCTTTTATTTTTGAACCCAAGAAGGATGAGTTGTCCTTTGTCATTAGTACATTACTTTCCTATGGCCCAAGAAAACAACTAACAGAGATCCAAGAACTGTCTCCCTGTATAAATCAATTCACAAAAATTTCAGCCTTATGAGCGGAAGCTGTACAAGTGAATTGAAGCAGTGACCACTCACCACTGTAACTGAGCATTTCCATTTCCATGCGGGAAATTAAGAGATGAAAAGCAGCAAATGTAAGTTGCTAATTGGAACTTTGAAATAAAAGGAAAATTATGAACATAACACCCCATGCTCACTGAAATGTAGCTAGCATATCATTCTGTGCTTACCAAAATCCCCTTCATTAGGGTAAAAGTGAACTCCTAGAACACAAGCTGCAAAATTTCTGAAACTAAATATGCTGCTGAAGAAACTCTGTTATAATTTTCAGTATTCTTATTTCATTTGTCATTTGCAAAGCTCTCTGAGCTCACTACTGTAACTGGGAGCAGTTGTGAAATTAGGTGCGGCAAAATTTGAGAGATGGCCATTGACTTGGAATCATCATAATATAATACAAACACAGTTGCTTGCATTTGAAGCTGACAAATGCTTTTTGTCTATATACCCAGTTTTTCAGGGTCTTAGAGCCAAGCTTTCCAAAAGAAGGAAAACCTTACTTGTTTTCCCTTCCCTACCACCACATTCCCCCTTAGAAATTAATATTGGCACTAAGCAGTTAAATACTTTTTTAAAAATATTTTTTTATTTATTTTTAAAAGACACTTAGATTACATAAAATGTTACATTAAAAAATATAAAGGATTCCCATATGCCCCACTCCCCACACCTCCCACTTTTCCCCACATTATCAACTTCTTTCATTAGTGTGGTACCTTCATTGCAATTGATGAACACATTTTGGAGTATTGCCACTAAGCATGGATTATAATTTACATTGTAGTTTGTACTCTCTCCCACTCAATTCTGTAGGTTATGGCAGGATATATAATGGCCTCTATCTGTCATTGCAGTGTCACTCAGGTCAATTCCAAGTCCTGTATTGGTGGGATTTAGGCTCATTATAGATCTGTTCTTGACCAAATTACATGTCAATACACTATCTGAGCTAGATCTATGTAACAGCTTTGTAGAAAAGCCCTACTTTGATAAAATGCCCAGTATACATTTTTGAGATATTAAATGTGGATGAAACAGCAACTGAGCAAAGCTATCTCAAAGTTCACACAGTCCCATCTTCTTACCTGTTTATTTTCATATCCTACTTGTATGATTACTTTCTTTCTCTCCCTGCCTTTTGTGGTTACAGTATAAATTGTCCATTTCTTTTGATCTTTCTGAAGGTTGTACCAACTTTAAGGTTGGAAAACCAAGATGGGGCTCACTCCTGAAGCTTAATACATCCAATTCCTTTGGTGATTCTATATCCCCAACTGGAAGCATATGTGAATTCAGGGGAGGAGGAGGATATTAATGTCATTTTTTTGGCAAAGGGCTTGGGACCCTGAGTAAGGAGCAGACGGTCCCAGTGCTAACTAGATAAATCTAGCCATACAAGCAGATGGTGGGTTGGAAGTTGAGCAGCATCGCCTAATGGTGATAGCAATGAATATTTGGATGTCATTATTTTATTAGTTAGCAAACAGAACCATTCTTGTGGTCCCTCCTCGGTTTTATGCGTAATCGTACTGTAGGTGTCAGCCCTGGAGAGTTGGCACAACAGCCTAATCAGCGTGTTCTTTTTTGATCTGTTCTGTCATCTCTGTGGCTTCATTAGCAACACACAGAGAAGTGGGAAATGAATGTAGAGTTTTATTCATCACTCTGACTCCCCAACCCCAAAAGCCTCACCAAAAACAGTTCTTTGTTTTGTTTCCTTAGGTAATTTCCTAGGGAAAATTGTCCTTGACAAAGAAATCTAGTAAGTCTTTTGGCTTACTAGAGTAGATCACTTGGAATCTAGTAAGACAGCTGCGTTTAGCTCTCTTCTCTCTTTTTTTTTTTTTTAACATAATACCTCTGACAGTGGACATCCACGTAATCTCCTTAAATTAAGAGAGAAAGCAAAAAGTCTCTGTGTGTGCATATGAAGTAGATCTAGAGAAGACAAAGCCCAGGCAGAGCTTTGTCACTTTCAATGTGTTGTATTGTTCTGCCTGTGTACATGATGTGGGCACTCTTGTTCCAGGTTCACATCAAGGGTAAGCTACTTTCTCTTATCAGGGAACTGCGCATGGGCCTTGAAAAGGGATTTAAAGGAAAACTGAAACAAAGCGTGCAAGTCCGGGTCCAGTGCTAGCTAACATCTCGTTAGTTCCATCGTAAGAAGAGGATTCTCCTTGCTGACACTCCTCCAACACCCCTCTATCCCCACACCCCACTCCGTGCTGAGCTTGCTGCCTGGTTGACCCTGTGTTTTATTTTCAGTATCTGCTAGGTATAGACTGGGGCCGCCCATGGATGGACATTGACTTAGGGTATGGATAGGGATAGGGCATAGTGAGAAATGAAAAGAGCTTCGACCATCCTCTGTTTGTAGAGTAAGGTTTAGTGTTAGTAATGTGTTGTCCAAAAAATTGAATTCTCTAAATTTTCCAGTTCTCTTAAATGAGGAAATCAGACACAAATTTGTGAAACAACTTTCTTCTCCAAGGTCACATAGCAGGTATAGAGTAGGATTTCTACCCCCAAGGAAGCTCCATCTGTATCATCATTTTCTTGGAATCAGTGGGTTTGCATTTCATTCATCTTAGTTTTGACCTTTTGGATAATAACAGCTGTTAAGTGGCTCTCCAGGAACAATTTTTAATAACTTTTTTCTTATCTAATCTCTCAAATGATGTTTCCTAAGTGTGAGCTAAGACTTAGGAGACAGTTGTGGTTGTGTTGACTATCCTGTAGTTTCCTATTGAAGTGTTAGAAGAGATATATCTTTCCTACTTGTGTTTCTTCTTCCATGACATTTTAGTTTGATTGACAAGGAGCTTCTAGCATTTCTTGAAAGGATTCAGGCCATGAGAATCTCTTGGCCCCAGAATTTTTCAAAACATCAACTTCAAACTTTCTTATCCTCTTTTCTTTCTTTGTCTGATACAGCCTCCGTGAATGTGCTGGTGCAGAACTGCAAGATCTACAATGATGCCAGCTGTGACATTTCTGCAGATGGGCAACTCCTGGCAGCTTTCATCCCTAGCAGCCAGAGGGGCTTTCCTGATGAAGGCATATTAGCAGTGTACTCCCTGGCCCCCCATAACCTGGGTGAAATGCTCTACACCAAGCGATTTGGTAAGGGATAGGAAGCCCAACCTAGTGACAGAGGGACGCTGGTGCCTGGGCTTGGGCATTCCTAGGTGAGGCATGGCTTAGGTGGGATCAGTGGTCATGTACTGCTTCTGGCTTCACTGGGGCACAGGCCTGAAGGAGATTGCTTTGCCAAAATCTTGGCTGTTGGCACTGGATAAGAATCTCAGAATAAGAGTCCTTCCTACCACAATAGCATCCCCACATTCTCCTGCTATGATGACCAAGAATAAGGGAAGTGCTTTGGTCATGGCTTGGGGAAGTGGACACACTCATAGACTCAAGGCACTTGGTACCATGTATTAAAAGTCCCCAAAATGTGTCTGCTCTTTGATCCGGCAATCCCATTTCTAAAGAAATAATCAGAAAACTATACAAAAAATTTCCAGTGATACCAGTTTTTTCCAAGTGATTATATAATAACAGTAATTAGCATTTGTTATTTTCTCTGTGCCTAACACTGTACTCAATGCTTTATATGCCTTCTCATTATACTCCTTACTGCAATCCTATGAGGTAATCCTGGGGTGACCAAAGGAACATAAATTGGAGAAAAAGAAAAAAGAGTGAAAGTTGTTTCATTGGAATGGCAAGAACCCTAGGAAATGATTCTCTGTTCTGTTGGCCCTCAGGTCCCAACGCCATTTCGGTGAGCCTGTCCCCAATGGGCCGATATGTAATGGTGGGCTTGGCCTCACGAAGGATCCTGCTGCACCCCTCCACAGAGCACATGGTGGCCCAGGTCTTCAGGCTGCAGCAAGCCCATGGTGGCGAGACCTCCATGAGGGTGAGTGCCATCTCTCTTGCCTTTGCTATATGGCAACTCTCCAAGGTTTGGCAGGGTAATGAAAGACAGTGGTATGATCTCCAAGGCAGGACCAGCAGGCTTCATTTTGGAAAAAGGGGTTTCTCACACCCTAGCTAGAGGCCTGAAAGTAACTTTGGATAAAGAAGACTTCCCTATCTCAACACGAAACCTTTATTCTAGAGATATATAGGACCCAGTGAAATATTTATGCTTATTTTTAAAAAAAAAAAAAAAAAAAAGTTTTTTTTGAAATGTTCTTTTCTGTGGACTATAATCATGATGGAAGATGAGGCCTTTGGGCAGCTACCATGCTCTTAATTGTCCCATCCATTTCACCAGCAGAGAAAAGGTCCTATTTAGGACCTTTTCTTGTCTGGGGCGAGCCTTTTTTAAATTATCCTAAAAACCTTCTGGGCGTCATGTGGTTAGTTGCCTCTGGACTCAGCCAGACTCGTGTGCCTGACTGAGCTTTCCACATCCCGTGGGGGCTTACTTGGCTAGGATTTTGTAAAGGATCAAGCATTTGAACAGTTCTCTAATTAGATGGTATTTAAGCTCTGTCTCAAGCTAAGAACCTGTGAATTCCCTTAGTACTTTATGTAGTCTGAGCCATTTATAGTTTTATGCACTCTGTTTATACGCTGATCTGTGTTTCCTTTAGCTGTGTTGTGTATATGTTTAATCTACCCAATTAGGTTCAGTGTCAGCTCCGTAGGGACATACCTCCCATGATACCTCATTTGGTGCTATGCATGCAGATGCTTCTTGAATGTCTGGAATGGGAAACGTGTTTTAAAGAAGGGGGAAAAAAAGCTAGGACACATTATATGTAAAGTGATAGAAAGTGAGTGCCCTGGTATGATCTGCTCTTGCCTGTCCAACCTCTTCACCCTCCTGTCTCCTACAGGTGCCTTCCATCTAGCTATACTGAACTACTTTCCAAGCTCCCAGAATTTGACAAAACAAATTTTCCATGCCAGTGTGCCTTTACCTGGAATTCCCCCCTTTTCCCCCATTCTCATTTGCCTGTCAAGCTCTTCCCCTTCTGTGAAATCTTCCTTAACAGAATTGATCACGCCCTCCTTGTGCCAACACTGTACCTAGTACACACTCTCGTGTTAACACTCATCACACCATACTGCAATTGATTGTTTCCATGTTGTTGTTCTCTCCTGCACTATGAGCTCCTCTAGAGCAGAGACCATGTCTGTTTTAGCTGTATGAAATCCAAGTACCTTATAGGATTCTGACATTTAATAGAATCTGAATGAATGAAAGAATCTCAAGAAAAGCATCCTCATCATTTCTAGGTGGTAACTAGTAGAACCAGTGATTGGTGGCATCCTGTTCCACCAAGTCTATGAAAGGAACAGAAACCAGGCATTCTCTGCTCTTGACATTATAGAAAGTGACAGGAAAGTTCTGATTCTTGAATTCCATGACTGTGGACATATTTGACATTGGGTGATCGAGAGAAACTTCATGGGAAGTTTGTGTAAGCCTATTTTCTTATCTAGATATTTGAAGCTGGAAGTTGTGTTTTAGTTTAATTATTCTTCTTTTGCTTATCTTAAGCAGATTTGGTTGGTAAAAGTACCTGGTTTCTGCTTTTCACCACCTAGAGACCCTGGTGTCAACAGCTGTTCTTCTAATCCTGCCTAATTGTGGAATAATTGTTTATAATCACTAGTAGACAAGATCTGATTTCAGCAACTCTAACGGACATCTCCAGCCTCTTCCAGAAACCAGGGCTTCTGCCCAACTTCTGGGTATAGCCTGCCAGTCCTCCATGCTAGCAAGGTTCCTCTTTTCTGTAAATAGCCAGAAACATCTGGCTGAGAGCAAACAACTATAGAACGGAAGCCAAGATGGTAGGATCTGTTGTCACATATGGGGCTGGCAGGTCAGGGAATGCAATCAGAAAAATCTGCTGAGGAGATGTGGTAATCCAATTAGTCCATTACTGTCCTGCTAAGGGGCTCAAGGCAACCAGCCAGCCACCGCATGCCTCCTGACAAGAGCTATTTCTCAGGCCTCTGAATGAGGCTTTTTTTGATTCTTAATAGGAACCATCTGCCACTCACAAGAGGGAGCTAAAGTTACTGGAAAGCTCCACTTTGGAAATTGTAGCCTCTCACCCAAGAGACAGGATCAAGGCACTTCAACAAGGTTTGACTCACCCTAGTGTCCACCCAGTCTGACTTTAAACCCCATACTATAGAAAGGTTTCTGGTTTTCCAGGTCTTGGTTGACCCTTACATCCAAAGGCACCAAAGCACTCAGCACATGTCCTTGAATTCAGTTACTGGTGGAAGGGAAGACACCAACTTTTTTGAAAAGCTGTGTTTTATCACCATTTAAGGCATGAAGTGAATTTTTGTCTGAGAACAGGGAGCCAGGGCTTAATGGGACAGTAGAGCATCTCCCTCTTTGCACAGGTAAGTATAGGTAATGTCCAGCTGTGTCCGTAAAGGAATGCTTTTGTGGATAATAAGAGTGTCCCCGAGCTTTTCTACTCAGAATTCCTCTTCTCTGTAATGGTACCTCTTTGGATTTTCTGTAGTAATATTCAGAAAGGTGAACTTGTTGGGCCAACAGACATTCCCAAGGGAACATCCTCCAGAGTGCTGATTTATCGTATTTTAATTCCCACCAAGTAACATCTCTCCCCAAGAGATGATCCTTTACACAATCCCATTTGAAAACTCTTCTGAAAATGAATTGCTGTTAGCCTTGGCACACTTATTCCAGTAGTTCTTCAGACCACTGGATCAGTGCTTCTCAAACTGTGGTCCTTGGACAACCTGCATTAGAACTACATGAGGTCCTGTTAAAATACAGACTCTACTTCAGACCTAAAATCAGAATGGGAATGGGGATGGGAAAAACCCAGGTATCAGTATTTTTAAAACAAGCTTTCCAGATGATTCTGATCTGCACTTGAGTTTGAGAACCTCTGTTCTTAATGACTACTTCCTTATTTTAAGTTTCTGCTCTCAGCCTCATCAGCAAGGCAGAGACATTCTCAAGTTTACTTATCATTGTGGTTTTGTGTGTGATGTTTTGATCCTTTGCTAATTTTGTTGCAGGCACTGTAGCTTTTGTGTTCTATTTCCAACCAAACTCAGTTTTTGGATGTCTACGCGCCACTTCCCATCTTTTCTCAGCTGTTGCTGCTTTCCAGGTTTCTCTCTTGAATATCATCTATATTATATTAGATTCTTTTCTTCCCATGTTGAGTTATTTTCATTTTTGTCCTTGTTTCTAGCATCTAGGGTCCTTTTGATATTACCTGTCTCTGCTTTCTGAGTCCAGCCTCAGTCCTCCCAATTTTAATGTGATTGGCTAATCAGTAAAAATAAGACCAGGCACATAATTTCTCCACCTTCCCTCTATCCATTCTAGGCATTTCCAGACTGGATATGTTACTCTTTATGACTCAGAATCTTATTTTCTGTCTCTCTGACTCCCTTATATTTGAGCCATTGAGGGCCTTTTGTTAATTTTTTGTTTTGTTTTTAAGATCGGCTTCTAGAGACTGCTGAGCCTGACATTTTGCTGAATTCTCAAAACACTAAACTGCCAGTGTTCTCTGCTTTCATTTTCTAATTGGAACAAGGCACAATATTGTAACAGAAAACTGCAATTAATTTTCTAAAATAGTGGCAACTTGCACATTATAATAACTTTGGTTGTAACCAAGTGAAAGCATAACAACAAAAATATAAAAATGCTAATGAAACCAGAAATAGCCATCATACCAAACAGTTCTTCTTGTTTCTATCAGCAGTAAGTGCTGCTATACCTAGGAATGGGGCAAAAGTCAGCAATGCGCAGGGGTGGGAGGGATGGACTATGCTAGGGCATTTTTAACTAGAAAGCAAGAATAAGAATTTGTGTTATCAACACAGGAATTAACAGGTGTATGCTCTTTTTCCCACATGCATGGCCCTACTCCCCAGGTGGGGGTTGTAGGCAGATAAGTGGTTTAATAAAAACTGAAAAGTCTTCTCATTGCTTAATTCCTGCAGATCCTAGAGGCATTAGAAACTTGAATATCATTAGTGCTGGTTTTGATTTTCTTTCTGGTCATTTTATTGGCAGAAATGACCTGGGTGGGAAAAGAAGCTCCAGAACAGAAGGCAGTTTTGTGTCCCTTCTTTCCATGGAACAGCATTGTGCTCTTTAAGGCAAAGCTTCAAAGGATTAAGGGTCAATTTTATTGAAAGCCTTTTTTGTGTGCGTGGCTATGTGGTAAAACTCTATTCAAGGGTTGAGTGAGTTTTACCCAAACATTAGTTTGGAGGGGGTGGTGGAAAGAGAGCAGAGCATAATGGCTCTCTCCTTATTGACCCCGAGAGTTCTCTTGTTTGGTGGTGGACTGTACCTGTGACACCTCGTGACAGATACCTCTCTAGGAGGAGCAATAGAGGATGTGAACAGGGGTCATGGGTCCTGGACCAGGGAACACTAGCTCTAGAGATAAACATCCCCCCATCCTCAGTAGGTCCTTGGCAGCAAGGAAGGAAAGCAGATTTCATATCATTTTTTACAAACCCACAATCTATTCAAATCTGTCAGCGCAGTGGTTCTCAAGTGCAGTCCCCAGGGACCACATCAGCATCACCAGGGAACTTATTAGAAATGCAGATTCTCAGCCCTACCTAGACCTGCTGAGTCAGAAACCTTGGGGGTGAGGCCCATCCATTTGTGTTTTAACAGGCCCTCCAGGTGACTGCACAGAATATCAAGGTTGAGAAGGAATTGTTGGCTGCATGTGAATTCTAGTTAGACCTCGTCTGTCTAACTAGAATATAACTTATTTTCCTTTTTTGCTCTCACCTCTCTAGTATTGTCCCTGAATCATCACCTGGTTTACTTCTATGACTTCTTTATACAGATCTTTCAAATTTCCAGGAAGTTGAAAAATTGACAAGTACTTTCTGCCTTAAGCTTTTCTGGATCATGCTAGAATACTAGTAATGGTGCCTTACAGACTAATGCTGTGAGGCTTTTTTCTAATTCTTGTCTGCCCAGAATTGACTTTGCTCAGGCTTATATCTGGGAGCCCATGCCTGTTTACCTGTGTGCTAGAATACAGAGATGCTTTGGCTTAAAGAGTGAGAAGCAAGATGTTTGTCTTTCTCTCCAGGCTTTCCCCATCTGACGGAGTATTTCTTGAGTTCCTTTTCCCAACGTCCAACTCACTGTTATCCTTGAATGGGAGATGTCTGATGGAATATCCACTAATGATACCTTGGTCTTACCCTGACTGTAAAGAAATACTAGTTGACTTGTTTTCTTTAATACCATTTTACAGCTATCTTCACAGAGCCTAATGATATCTGATTATTATTATTTTAAGTTCATTAAAATGAACTGTAGAAAAGACTTAGTCATCCAAAGTGCTCAAATAAGTCATAACTCCATTTGTAGCTTAGATCCTGATTCAAGACAGGTATCCAGAGCTGTCAGCATGGACCATCATTTATATAACTTCACTTGTGTAGGGATTTTTGGCCTGTCCTTACTCCATTCTTCAATAGGCTCCCTTCCTCCCTGCCCTGAATTTACCTGCCATATAATCCAATCATCAAAATTTCCCTATATTTTAAAACTTTGACTTTCAAAAGGGACCTAGAACTCTAGTTCAATCCAGAGTATTCTCCAGAAATCTAAGGGAACTGAGCTGCTTCTTAATCTTTTCTGGCTTTGGGGGTGGCAAATCCCAAAAATAAAGGTATTTTATTTTTGTATCCTAAAAGGGTACTATTTCTTCAAGGGGAGATTGGGATAAAAGAGAGACTGCTTTGTTGTTAGTAATGATTTACTCCTTCCCAAGATTTTGTCCTCATTAATTTTCTTAAAGCTGCCTGTCAGTTGATTAAAAGCTGCTTCCGCTGCAATTATCTTAAAATTGACTTCTGAAATGTGGTACAAAGCATCTATCCTCAAAAAGTTCCTTTCCTCAGAACTTTGTAGGAAAGGGGGAGGGGGTTTGAGAGAAGTCAGAGGTGTCTCTGATGTGATTTGTCAGAGAAGGGAGGGGGCAAGATTAAAAATTAAAAATAACGTTAGAGCAGCAGTCAGAGCCATTAGCTTAGGTGAATTTTTCCATGACAGATTTATCTGACAGTCTCCTCCCTGGCCTCTTAGTAGAGTGCAGTCTATATACTGCGTTATATTCTTTTCACTCAACAAATTGTATTAAGTCCCTGCCATGTACCAGATACTTTGCTAGGTCTGGGAATACAGCAGTGAACAAAATGGCCCTCATCCTTGCTCTCATGGTGCTTACATGTGAGATGACTAGATTATTGTCTGGTCTCTGCCCTGCTCTATCCCATTCCTCGCTATGCTTGGCGCACAGTATTCATCTGGCATTTGTTCAGTCAGTGTGTACTACTTTGAAATTCTGTGTACCATGTCTTCCCCTGCTCATACATGCACATGTACCTCCACTCACCGCCACCACCAACAGCAAGCCCAGCACATTATTCAATAAACAGTCATTGTGGGAAGCGGGTGTGGCTCAGTGGATAGAGCCCCCGTTTACCATATGGGAGGCCCAGGTTCACGTCCCGAGGCCTCCTTGTGAGGGCACGCCAGCCTGAGCGGTGCGGTGGGCTGATGCAGCAACCTCACGGCAGGAAGCGGGTGTGGCGCAATGGATAGAGCACCCGTTTACCATATGAGAGGCCCCGGGTTCGCTTCCCGGCGCCTCCTTGTGAGGGCAGGCCGGCTCGCGGGGCGCCATGGGCTGATGCGGCAAGACCTCACAGCAAGGGGGAGATAAGCAGACACAGAGAAGACACGCAGCAAATGGACACAGCAGCACAAGCAGCAAGGGGGGGATAAATAAATAAAATAAATAAATCTTTAAAAAATAATTAAATAAATAAATAAAATAAAATGCATTTAAAAAAAAAATAAAAATAAAAAAAAATAAACAGTCATTGAATGAAGGGATTAATGAGATAATCCGTTCTACAATTCTGCCCAGTGTTGGAGTTTTTCAGGACTGAGATGTGGTAACAGATTCCTGTCAAGTAGTTTTGGGTCAAATATGAAAGACAAACTTTTTTTTTTCTTTTTGTACTGTAGGAAAAGCAATTCTTGCATTTATAGAAAGTGAAAGTAATGTTAGCCCTAATCTGAATAAAAATACTTTCTTCTTCCGAAAAATACGGATCTAGCAAAATATATTGAAAGACTCTCTTATCCAAGGTGAATCTCTAGAACTACTACTCATTTGGCCACTTCCTTTGAAATTTAGAAGGCTGAGGAAATTTGAGGACTTGTGTGCAGAGATGTGGGACCAGGTGGAAAAAATTATTTTATTTTCTGAGAGTTCTAGCTGTAGTAATTGTCTTGGTATTTCAATCGGCACAGGAATGGATCCCTCAACTAAAGTAACGTCTGTGCTTTGATCCTAATGGCCTTTAGACAGCATCATTTAAGGGGGGAGGGGAAATGTTTGTCCTTTGACTGTCCTTGGGATCTCTTTGAAAAACAATGAATTAGACAGTGTTTACAGGTCTCAACAAATGATAGAAGGTTGGCTAGAAATGACTTCAAGGCAGCAGATGGTCATGGCAACAGAGGACAACAAATTTCAAGAAGTTAAGGAAAGTTGCTGTTTGCTCTTCTTTTCTGTTGGATGTGCTTTGGTTTGGACAAGCATGCTCTAGACCAAGGGTTCTTAACAAGGGGTCTGTGAACTTGAATTGAAATTCAAAAAAACATTTTTCTTGTGGGGACGTGTTGGTGCGGGTGTGATATATTTATTAAATAATACACAGTATAGTGTGGACTTAGTAAGGTGTCTGTGGTTTTCACCTGACTGGCAAAAGGGTCCATGGAACAAAAAAGATTAAGAACCCTTGATCTAGACAGATTTGTTCTTGCTTCAACTGAATAAAAAGGGAGTGTTGGATGACTTGGTAGTCCAGTTCTTATTTAAAATAACAACGTTAAGAATTCCAACAACGTTCCACAAGTTCTGAACCCCACAGTAGAATATAAAGAAGGCTTAGCAACAGTAAAAGAAACGAAAGTTTCTGAAAAAAAAACAGTCATTCATGAGTCTAAGCCGATCAACAGCTCAAAAAAGCAGAATGGCCATAGTATCTCTGCCCCTGCCTATTCTGGGATATGTGCATTTCTCAGCCTCTGACAAGATATGTAGCCATCCATTTCCAATGCAAAGGTCAGCTGTCTCTTGGCATGTGTTTTCCATTGATTTTTTCCTCTTCTCAGGGAGTTGATTCTCTTCTAGTAACCCTCTCTAAAAGCGGAAAGTCTCCCTTAATTCCCATCCTTGCCCAAAATGCATTTCTCCTCCTCACAATTCCTTTCTTCCTTAAAGTCCCCTTGGCTTGCACTTTCTCTCATAGCTCATCCAGCCTGTTTCCATTTGTCCCCTTCTTCCAATCATCTTCCCTTGTTTTAGTTCAAATAAGGAAGATCTGCCACCTGCACTCGACCTCTTGCCACCATGACGAGGATCCAGCTTTACTGATGATAAGATTTCCAATGTAAAGGTCACCACAAAGTTTTTTCTTTTGGCTTCTTATCTGGACTGATCTGAGCAATGCAGTTTGCTGCTTGTACTAATGACCTGAGCTTTATTGACATGTGGTAGAAAAGAAAGCATCTTGTTGAGGGCAACAATACGTTTTTCCTCTGAATTTTAAAAGGGTGGAGAAGAAGGTTTCCAACTGAGCACTTTTGACTGCCTCTGCCATTCTTTTCCTGTCTTATCTTTGAGCAAGAAACAGGACCTCTTTAGTTTTGATCCAGGAACTGTTTTCTTTTGCTCCTCTGCCTATTAGTTTGAGGGATAGAGGGGTAAGTGGTACAAGAGATTATCTTTCCCTGCTCGCTTAGAACTGTAAAGATCTCGGCAACCTGACTCACTCCCTATTGACGTGCTGAGCGCTGCACTGACTTTTTAAAAATTTGTTCCTTCCAGCATATTGATTCTAATTCCCTTCATAGATTGTTGGAAATGAGATCAATCTGGTTGGGGGGAGGTGTGTGTATAGGGGTCCCTGTCAACAGTTGTCATATCAGGGGACAGCTGCAGATGAGACAGGTAAAATGAGGACTCTGCTTACATGAGTCAGCAGCTGGGTTTTGTGTCCAGCCCCCCAAAGGGTCCTGGGTCCTGATAATCCTCCTCTAGCGAAATGGAATTGAGTGTTATACCTTCATGCAGTAGTGCTTTTATCAGAGAGAGAGAGAGAGAGGATTTTTAGCAGGCTACCTAGCTTTGTCCTTTACACCAGTCAGGAGCTATAGAGCACCTGACTAGTGTTAAGGAAATCTTTACTTGAGATATATCTGGAGTGCCTTTAAGTGAAGGCCAGCTGCCCGTTAGACTATATCAGATCTTCATTTTTGTGAGTGCTTGTGAGAACTTTGGGTTTACAGAGTCAGTCCCCATCAAAATCTGAGTGGAGACTCACAAATCACCCAGTCCCTGGGTTGGAAAGACTAATGGCCAAAATCATAAAGTGTTGGGAGGAGCCAGAGCTACCTAACCATCTGTCAATACTAGGGAACTTGTTGCCTAGATATTCCCTTGTCTCTGGGGCTGGACTGATTGTGAACAGCATTTCTCCTCAGTGAGATGCAGTGAAAGCTGTTAAACCACAGCCAGGAAAAGGAGTGGAAACTACCTTGCTGGGTCGCTTTTGGTATGAACCATGTTCTCATTCTGTTAGTGTTCTTTAGTTATGGGCATGTGTGGAATAAGGAGGATTGGACCAGACAGCCTCTCAGGACCTTGGAGTCAGTGATTCCTACCCATCCCACTGCCTCTGTTCTCTCATCACCCTCTGTACCTCATTCCCTCATCTCCTTCCTTCCCACCCCCACATTAGATTATGTTAAGCAAGCATTTACCGGGAATCCTGGAGGCTGCAGATCTTCATGTGGCATTTTCTGGCTTCCTGCCCAAAAGCAGGATTTAGCCTAAAACCCAGACATTGGAGGAGATGGACACTTGAGAACTGCCCTTCTAGCACTGTTTAAGGGCTTGTGTGTGTGTGGAGGGGGGGGTCAGGTGCCATAGTCTGGGGACAAATCAATGCCCCCCTGACTCTTGTAGGCCATGGAAGTTTTGAAGTATATGTGCAGCAATGTCTACGGGTCTCATCCCCTGGATTCTTCCTAATCCCTCTGTGACCTTGTCTCACTGAAGCTGAGTTCATCCATCATACTGCCTTCTTGAGGGTTTTATCCCCGAAGCAAGTTCCCTTACTTAGGAGCAAATTGATAATATTTGCCTGTTAATTCATCTGCAGCAACAGACTATAAAAGGTGAATTTATGGAGTGGGTGTAGTTCCATGGTTTAAGCGCCTGCTTCCCATTTATGAGGTCCCAGGTTCAATCCCTGGTACCTCCTGAAAAAAGAAAAAAAAAGTGAATTTGTGACTTATGAAAGGTTTGTTTATTTCCTGGTCTGGAACATTTCTAGAAAAGCATTATTTTATTATTTTCTTCGAGACCCCCATCAGAAGACTCAGCACAATCCTCAAGCATCTAATTTACTAACTTTTTTATCCTCCTTTTTGTAAGGCCACTTTCGTCCCATTCCCTGGAATTTTAGGAATCATTGTGATTTAGGGGAGACTGTTGTGAGGCCCATGTAGAGCTGCTCCAGACCTAAAGCAGAAGCTGCCCTCATTTTCCCACTGAAATTAGCACTCATCCCTCCTTACCTCTGGATGTACCCCACTCATACCATCTGACCTTTGTGAGAAGAAAGAAAATTAAGCAGATTAATTGATCCCAGCCACAATGGTGTGATCATAACCACATGGTCCTTTTAGTCTGTGTCAAGTTATAGCTAACTATATTCCCTACAGATTGGACAGAGACCATTGATTTTCTTCTCAGAAGATACAAACCTCTGTGGAAAAGGATGAAGACACCACACCATATCCCCCGATTTTAAAGAAAAGGATTGATTAGGCATAAAGGGAAAATAATGTTATTGCAATCTCCATGGCTAGTCAGCCAGCAAGGTTGAGTGGAAAACAGTAGTTGTGAATTTGGTCAAGGCTCTTGCAAAAGTATATATGTACAAGGAAGAGATTATCCCAAGGCCAAGCAACCACATTACAGATGACTAGGTTAGAAATCCACAATGGGAAGCAGATGTGGCTCAAGCGATTGGACTTCTGCCAACCCCATGGGAGGTCCCAGGTTCAGTTTCCGGTGTCTCCTGGAAAAGGCGAGCTGGTGCAACAAGATGACGCAACAAAGAGACACAAAGAGGAAAGACAATAGAGACACGACAAACCAGGGAGCTGAGGTGGCTCAAGCGATTGAGTGCCTCTCTCCCACATGGGAGGTCCCAGGTTCGGTTTCCAGTACCTGCTAAAAAGATGAGCAGACACAGAGGACACAGAGAGCAGATAGCGACCTCAAATAATGAGCAGGGGGAGAATAAATAAATAAAATAAATCTTTAAAAAAAAAAAAATCCATAAACTCCACTGAGCTCTTTTTTAATAATTGCCCCAGTTAGACTAAAGATTCTTAAATTAGGAATTGAATCATACAGGGAGGGCACAGAAGGTTCTTAATGCAGCAGTCAGTCTCATGCCTCAAACCAGAGCCAATTCCATATCGTTAAATGGACCACACTCCCTCTGGACTAAAGCAAGGCCATTCTGGCAGTACACTACTAGGTGCCCAGGCACATTTCTCAGCACCACAAAGACTGGAAAAATGAAACCATTTTCTCTTACCTTGTGGCACCAATAAGCTCAATATGTGCTGCTGTCTTCTCCCTGTCCAGGTAACCATCTTTCAGATAGATCCCAAGGCACATGAACCCAAATGTTCCCAAATCCAGGATTTCTTATCACTTGGTCTGTGTGATTGGAGTGGACCCTTCGCTTAAATTTTTCTTTTTTTCTTTTTTTTGGTCTCATCAGGATAATGAGAAAAATAATTATTGTGCCACCCTAAATTCATTTGATGAATATTGCTTTCTTTTGTTCTCATTTTTCTTTCCAGCAACCCTAAGGGCAGGTAAAAGGCAGATGAAGTTTATTCCTATTTTATGGATTGAAAACTGGAGATGCTAGAAGGGAGATTATCACAGTGACTTAAACTCCAGTTTGTAGATCTTAGCCTCACGTTCTTTTCACAATGACCTTTTTGAAGCCCCAGGTGTAGATTCCTGGTAATAATAACAGTTACCATTTATGAGTTTACACATACAGGCATTTTATAGGCATCATCTCTTTTAGTCTCCCCAATTGTTTGAATGTAGGTATTGTCTCTTTTAAACTAAGTTCTAGGGAAGTTGTTAGGTGGTAGCCTCAGGATTCAAACCTAGGTTTTCTAACTCTAAAGTTCATGTCCTTAATTCTTCCAATGTCCTGCCCCTCTCTCTGACTAAAGTTGCTTCTGGAATATCTTGTAGGTCAGTGGTCAAAGAGAATGTTAAGACTCTCATCTTCAGCTCAGCTGGATATAGCCAAGCTGCCCCCTGAGAAAATTTAGCTTTGAGAAGTAGATGTAGACTATTGAAAGGAGAATTTCTTCTCTTTGAGAAATGGAAATGATTTGTTTAATGGTGATTTATGTAAGATAAAAAGAAATCGTGTACCTGTGTGTTCAAAATTCCCCTCTGCCTCGCTCCCTACATTATTGTACCTTTTACGTTTCCTTAACAATAGCAGTTTTAACATTATTTTTAATTAGATGAATTAAGAATGTTCTCTGGTGTTATCACCCCCTCCCGCCCCCCTATCACCTCCAATACCCCATTGCTGTGAGAGCACTGTAATTTCCATGGCAACGAGACTTACCAGCTGAGGTCGGCTCACGGCTTGCTCTGGTCAGAGGGAAGTTAGGGACAGCCCTTCCTGGTATGCTGGGCTCTGGATGGGGCTTTCCAAGGAGCTGCCTTTAAAACAGGAAAGTGCCAAGTACCAAAAGGCTCTGAGGAGAGCATAACTAAGCTTCCTGCGAAAAGTCCTAGCAAGCCCCTAGTATTTCTTAAAAGAGTCCTAACTCTCACCGAAAACAGGGTCCCACACTCCTCCCCTCTGCCATCCCAAGTTCTCAAATGCGTGTTAAGGGTCATCCCATTCCCACCTTAGCCATCTCCTCCCCTCCCTGTGTTTAACCTGCTTCAGGACATAGGAGGGACTTTGTTTCTCCCTGGATTTTGTTGATCTTGGTAACAAACTATTTCTCCTCCCATTCTTTCTTCTTCCCTCTTTCTCCCCCACCCAGAGAGTTTTCAACGTACTTTACCCCATGCCTGCCGACCAGCGGAGACATGTCAGCATCAACTCTGCCCGTTGGCTGCCTGAGCCAGGGCTCGGCCTGGCCTATGGTACAAACAAAGGAGACCTGGTGATCTGCCGACCAGAGTGAGTGGCTCCAGGTGTGGGGAGGGGGTCATCCGGGCTGAGGGCTAGAGTAACCAATATTCATCTCTGGACCCGACCAGTGAGGTGGCATCTTTCAGATAGAAAATCTAAACCCTGCTAGCGTCCGCCTCATTCTCAGCATCACTCCTTAAACGGTCCTCTTCACTCGGGCTGTGAGGTTAGCCTTCCAGGTATCTTCAAGAGGCTGGTTTAGTTACTGTGTCTTCTTAAATCTAAGGCAGCATTTTTCTTTTTTTTTTCCTTTTTTCCCCTTGTTCTCTGGTTTCTTAGTGATAGCAAAGTTTCCTTGCAAGCAAAAGCATAGATAGCGAAGATTCTTTTTTAAAACCCTTTTTAAAAAATTCAGCAGGTGGTCTTGGGTTTCTATAAATGCCATAGACATTAACTTAAGAAATAAAACTGGAAGATGACTATTGTTAAAATCTGAACTTGTCAAGCTGCTGATCTCTAACAGCCTGGCTCTCTGCCCTGTCTGTTGTTGTTGTTGTTGTTGTTGTTGTTCAAATCTCCTTGACACTCTAGCTCATGATAGTGAAGGCAGATAGAAAAGCTCAATTTAAAATCAAAATGATCAAAGTGGGGGGTAGGTGGGAACAGGGAATCAAAGCATTTCCTTCTTAAGTCCTATTGACCTGGCTTTTTGGAGGATAGTGGTCTAGCCTAGGCACTCATTTTCTCAAGACCCTGAGAGCTTTGTCAGCCAGATTTGTCATCAATTTCCAGGCTCATCTAGGTGCATACTGTGAAACTCTGTGCTTCAGTGCAGATCATGCTGATTGCTGTATGGGTCACTGCAGAGTCCCAGCCAACTAAATGCCACTTTTGCCTCCAGGCCATCCTAATGCTGTCCTTCACCTGATGTCAGGTCTTCTCCTGGCATGTCTCTGGCTACTGGAGGTGTCTGTGTTGCCTTTTGAGAAGGACTTTGGCAGTCTGTCCTAAGGTCTGCATTTGGGTCAGTTCTTGTGGTCTGGCAGGTGACTGGTGATTGAACCCTTGTCAATTGAGTTAGGACAGTGGCTCAAGAGAAAGAAAACCTGGTTCTAAGTGCAGCTCTTTCATTCCTTCTTCAGAGCCTCTCCTGAAGAGAGACTGCTGTCTGAGCAGAGACCTAATTGGGTTGCTCTTGGAGCTGGGAGATTGCTTTGTTCTGCCAGCGTGCTCTACTCAGTGTCTGTGTCCAGAGAGCCTCCTATACTATCTCCTTGTGCCTTTCCAAAACATAGTCTGCCTGCATCACGACTCTGCCACTATTAGCCTAGGCATGCTGGGTCTGCCAGCTTCTGCCCTTTCCCTGGCCTATCCATATTCCCAGGATCAATCTGCCCTGAAATACTTCTTTCCCCAAACACATGACACTGGCTGTCTTACCTCTTCTTTTCTTGGGAATTCATAAGAGGACTTCAATAGGCATCTTTTCCAAAACTGCCACAGAATTCTGGATCATAATTTTACCAATGATGTAATGACAATGATTTAATGACAAGTGTTCCTTTCCCTATTTCTCTGAGACCTCTTTCCTCAGAGGTAGAGATTTTGTCTATGGCTACAACCACTAACCTTTGTCCCAAGGGAACTCACAGACCCCTCCCTTCCAAAAGAGATCTGTTCTTACAGAGGCAGACTCTCCAAACCCAGTCTGCCATGGCCACACAAAGGCATTTATGTCTGAAACCCCAACCTACATACTTCGTGTGAGTCAGACACTTCAGCCAGACATGCAGCTGGCTTTAGCTCTGCTTTCTCTTTTCTCCCCATATGTCATCTTCAGCATCGCAGAGTCTTAGCAGGCCTAAGCCATCTTAGGCTGCCTGCAGAACTCGCTTCCATTAGTAAGGTGGCACTAGTGTTTGACACACTGAACAGTGTCCCATCCCAGACTAAGTTTTTTTCTTTTTTTTTTTTAATTTATTTATATTTTAAAAGATGCTTAGATTACATAAATGTTACACAAAAATTACAAGGATTCCCATGTTCCCCACCTCCCATAACATCCCACAAAAACATCTTTCATTAGTGCACCAGACTAAGTTTTCTTGGACTGAGAGAGAACTAGCTCAGCCTATCTTTCTTGGTGTTGCTGTTGCTTCTGATTTCTTGGGTCAGGTTGGCAAATGCCCCAAGCCTGAGGGCCAGCACTTGATAGGTGCCACATAAATTAAGGTATGCATGACTTTGTCCTAAGTTTTTCAAAGCTTCTCCAGTTCTCAGTCACCTTCATATTGGTACAGTTTTTTGCTTCAGTCAGGGAAGACTGAACAATATACAGGTAAGGTAGTTACGCCTCCCAGTAAATCAGTGCCAGAAAGATTTAGCTTTATAACTTTCTAATCCAGAGCTCTTTCCTGTAGCTGGTTCTTACCCTTTCTTGGGTTCAAAATTCTAATGAAAGCAATGGACTCTCTCCACAGAGAAATATAACACAAATACATATAATTGGTTAACTATTTAAGACCTCAGAGGAGGAAAAAAATGGAAGAAAAAAAACCTGCTCTAGATCATGTTAAAGCATTTAACCAGGTCAGGTGATTGCAGTGAAAAATGAAAGAGGACCAGTGAGAACATTTACATCTTTTCAGCAGTCAACAATTGGTCTCTGGCCTAGAACAAGAACCAAATAATCGAGGAAGCAGGAGCTTAGGATTTGTCTTCTTTTTAGTAGGCAGCTGCCTGAAGCTTGTTGCCTAGGTCTGTGGGGCGTAGCTCCCTTGCACACCCATATCTAAGGCATAGGATCCAGCCAGCCACCTGGGCCAAGATTACAGCCCTTCCTCCAAAACAGGTCGTTGTCAGCCTTTGTCCCAAGCATAGGCAGCTGCACCTCATTGTGTGCTCTAATCCTGCTCTGGATTTCTCCTCCATTGTCTTAGCCTCAGCACTCTGTCCAAACACAAAGACACAGGGAACAAGCCCCTTGGGATCAGTGAACATATCTTCTTGGTACTAAAACCCCCACTTGGCAGTAGAAAAACGCTGAAGAAAATCCTCCATCTCTCTAGGGTAAGGAATCCTTAGGCAGGAGGACCAACGACTGGCCCTGCAGCCCCTACATATGCAAAGCTGTTATGGTAGCTGATAGCCTGGTCACCCCACCCTTCCTAGCAGTGAGGTGTTCCTTTCTCCTTGGCTTTGTTCCCCCCACTGGCCACTCCTCGCCAGCTGCTGCTGTGCCTCTGGCTGACCGCCAGCCCAGCCAACACCCCCACCAAAAGCCATATTGGGTACAAAGTACCAGATTGATGTGAGGGGCTGTTTGCTTACTTCTGGCTTCATAGATCACCCTACAATAAAGGGTTGGGGCAGGGGTGGGGATTTCTTGGAAGGCTCTGCTTCTCAGAAGAGAGAATTGAGGGACTCATGTCATAAGAGAAGTAGGCTGGAGCTATAGGACATCCGGCCCTTTGGCCAACTCCTGACAAGGCCCCAGCTCTATCCCTTAAGAGGGAGCTACCTCTGTAATCTGTCATTAAAATCAAACATCATTGATCAAGAAGGTGAAAGGCATGCTTCTTAATCAAAAAGGGGAGCCAGAATGCCACAGCTACTCCATTTTCAGGCTAGCCAACAAGAGCCAGGTACCAGCTCTTTCCTATATCCACAGAAATAGCAGGGGTAAACATCAGTCTTCTTGGTAACAATCCTTCTTGGCAAGGAAACAGCCAAGTAGTCCAAGCCCCTGCAGCCATGTAACTGATAGATGAAAGAAGAATGTTCTCACAGAGAATATTCTTTAGAGGCTGGGAAGTTCAGAGCCAGAAGCTTTGTAGTGAGAGCATTTGTGACTGCGGAAGCAAGTTGGCTCTTAGATGTGTTCAGGGAGCCCAGCAGTGAGGAAGTCGTTGAGCCAAACCCAGAAGCACAGCTCACAAATGCTTCTGAAGGAAGCCAGGTGTTACATGGAAGTCCATTTGCAAAGTCTGACCCTGATTGGCCTTCTCCCTCTTCTTTATCCTTCTGTATGATTGTCTAGCTTCCAAGAAGAACCCAGAGCAAACAGTGACTCATTCGTCATCACTAAGACCCAAGAAGGAAGGAGATGGTTGGGATCATTCTTTAGCTTTCAGACAGAAATTGGGTATTTAAGGCTAAGAGTTTCAGTAGCCAGAGAGGATATCTTCAACTGTATTCCTTGGTACTGGGGCTGGAATTTAAATCAGACCCATGAGCTTGTTATCATCAAACTGCTCTGGCCACAGAAAGAAGAGCAAATTAGGGCTTAGAATCAGGCCTGTTTGTAGGGAGCAGAAAGGCTTGGGGTAATGGGAAAGAGTGGAGCAGCACGTGATACAGTAATTATGGTCCCTGTTTGGCAGTAGACCTCTTCAACGAATAGCCAGAGTTCATGACTCTGAGCTGATGGCTCAAGCTGCCCACATAAAAAGTCTTTGATGGGATCCTTTGGCCACCAGCATCACACTGACAGTCCCAGCTCAGACAGTAGGCCTTCCGGTGACCTCTTTTCTGAGATAGGAGGGAAGGTTCCTGGGTACTCAGTACATGGTTTGTGTGGATTTGGTGTGAACAGTTTGCTGTCACGAGCCAGCCCGGGCTAGCAAGAATTACAGAGGAAGGATTTGGCAGGGACCTACATGGTATTGCCACCCGTCAATAAAACTTGACAAGTTTGTAAATTAGAGGCTTTCTGGCAGCTGGCTTCACATGGTGCCTAATGCAGCCAGGATTTGCTCGCCAAAACTTGCAATGATGACTTTGTTTTTGGAGGCCTCTGCAATTGCAAACCTGTTGACTTCTGGCCATTTGCCTCTTCCCTAACTTAAAGTCTCTTCTCTCACCTTTGCCCTTCATGGCCCCTCTTGTTCTCAGACAACCCTCAACTCCCCCCAAAATAGCTGTGAGTGTTCAGAATAGGAAGGAGGGCACTATTTAAAGGAATGTTCTGAGGAAAGTCATACCATATCTGCAGCCCAGCAGGCTCTCTAAAAAGAGCTGAGAAAGGTTTAGTGCAGGTCAGGGAAAGGAAGGACCCTTTTATTTGGCTGTGGCTCTTTCCCCTCAAAGAAGCTAGTATTTCCCCAGCTGAAGCCTGTTACCCAGAATCTTAGTGACCCTCTAAGGACAGATTTGGGGCTCAGTACTACTGCTTCTTTTCACCTGAGATAGTGAAGCCTCCCTCCTCTAATACACACTCTCCCATCATCCAAGCCCTGTCAGTTCTCTGTCCTGTCAAATCCTCACATATTTAGGAATGAAGCACTTTACATGTCTCCCTCAAAACTCATCTTTTACAGGCTAATCCACTGACTTGCATTTGTTTGACCTTTACTGAAAGAAGTTTGTCATCCAAGAAGTTGACTGAGGCCTTCAGTGATTGAAAAGCTTTGTTGAAGCTCATTGAGCACATGTGCATGCCCCCTTCCATTTATTTCAGAGAAGACAGAGCTGAATGTTTTAAGTATCTCTGAGGATCTCTCATGAATACTGATATCTAATCAATGGGCTCAAAGGCATCTCTTTCCCAACTCTATCCCCGCTTCCTCTTCACCACCATTACCAACACCCCGCCTCATCCAGAGTCTTTAAAAGCAAAGCAGTCTTGGGAGCTGGTGTAGCTCAGTGGTTGAGTGCCAGCTTCCCACATATGAGGTCCGGGGTTCAATCCCTAGAGCCAATACCTTAAAAAAAAATAATAAAAAAAAAAGTAAAGCAATCTTGTGTTCTGGGACCCACTGTGGCCAGCCAGATTGCTGCCTGAGATGCCACATCAGTGTGGAAAGATGAGACATCCCTACTTCCTTGTGGCACCTGTGCCAGTGTAAGATTGAAAGAGAATCCCTGATAGTACATTCTAGGGAGAGAAAGGACCAGCCAGGGAAAGGCTGGCAGCCTGGTGAGCTCGACAGATGGACAGGCTTCTCTCCACAGTCACCACTCCAACCCATCGCTGCTTGAGGTTCTCTCCTTTCCCTCCAGTGATTCGTGAGCACTCATGAGGTCTTCTTGAGCTCCAGGAGCATCTTTCCCAATTCCTTGTCCAGCATCCCCTGGCCTGGAAAGGAAAGAAGGCTGGGTCATTCTGGCTTAGCATGGGCTTTTTTTCCTGCTTAGACTTCTGAGCTGCAGGCAGATTAAGAATGGTGAGGTCCCTTCATTTGCTTTTTTTCCCCAGCTCATAGCAGTAGGGAGGACCCTATAGTAGAGAGAGCCTTTTTGCTTCTGGAGCCTCTGCTTCTGAGAAGTAAGCACACCCTTCTGCAGGACTGTTCATGGCACGTATCTCACCAGCAGCTTATTTGCCATTTTAGCTCCTTTCCCTGTTTTGTTTTTGTTGTTGTTGTTTTCCACTGTCTCTTAGCCCAAGAAGGAGCCAGGTAGGCTTTTTCTGGGGGAAGGAAGAGGCTAAAACTTCCACTGCAGGATTTTGGGCTGTTGGAGATTTATCTGAGCTGCTCCAGCACTGAGCATCCTGATAAAGGAGTATCTCTGGTCCTGGTCCTGGTCCTGGTCCTGGTCCTGGTCTCAGCCCAGCCCCAGGGGAAAGAAAAGAGCAGCTGTCAAGCCACAGACCACAAGTCCTAGGAACTGGAGGGAGTCCTTGCCATTCCCTCTCTAATGCCTTCTACCTTTTCTTCTCCACCCTTCCCTACTGATTTTCAGGGCCTTAAACTCTGGGGTTGAGTACTACTGGGACCAGCTGAATGAGACTGTCTTCACTGTCCATTCCAGCAGCAGGAGCAGTGAGAGGCCTGGGTAAGTTTGTGAACTAGGAGGGGAAGGGGAACAGCTGGCTGAAGGCTGTGGCTTCCTCCTGCTCCTGATGGGCCCTCAAGCAATGCTCAGCATGTGTGCCAAGGCTCTCTGGGTTCCCCTCCTCAGCCAGAGCAGCTCTTCTTTGATCTGCCTTGTGTTTTAAGCTCTTGAAAACGATTTCATTTGAGAAGTTCTCAGCTAAGAAAGAGAACAAAACCCCTGCTCTCAGATTCTTGCTTTAGAACAAGCTGGGAAGCCCCCTAGTCCTCTCGCCTCTTGGCCATGGTGTCAGGACCACTTGGAGAGAAAACACTGCCCCTAGGAAGTCTGCTCAGTGGCCCAGAGGGATCTCTCAGATGATTGGGGCCCCAGGGACCAAGTTGCCCAGAGCTTTATAGCCAGGGACAAACCCTCCCCAGGGGCCAGTGAGAGGGTAGGAGTCTGTCTGATAAGGATTCCCTTATCACTGAATTCACTAATGGAGGCTGGAGCATTTTGAAAAAACAAAGTCCTGGGTAGATGTATTAGTCAGCCAAAGGGGTGCTAATGTGAAATACCAAAAATGGGTTGGTCTTTATAAAGGGTATTTATTTGGGGTAGAAGTCCACAGATACAAGGCCATAAAGCATTAAGTTTCTTTTCTCACCACAGTCCATTGCCACATGTTAGAGCAAGACAGCTGCTGGCGTTTGCCAGGGTTCAGGCTTCTTGGGTTCCTCTCTTCCCGGGGCTGCGTTTCTTTCCGGGCTTAGCTCCTGTTTCCTCTACAAGGTCAGCTGTAGACGATCAGGCGAATGGCTCGCTTCTCTTCTCCTGGGGCCTTCTTTCCAACATCAAAACTGCTTCTCAAAAAATGGCTTCTTCTCTGTTCTTTGCCTTGCCTTCTATATTCAATTCCCCACCCACCAAGGTGGGGCTCAACGCCCTACTGACGTGGCCCAGTCAATGCCCTAATCATAACTTAATCATGCCCAGATTAACAGACCAGTTTACAAGCATGATCCAATTATATTTTTGGAATTCATAATTACATCAAACTGCCCAACTGCAACAGTAGATAATAAACCCAAGGTAGTGACTGCTTCCTATAGGAATTGAGGGGCACTGCTGGAGGACTGGTCTCCAGAAACAGCTAGAAATATGAGTAGCTGGGGCCAGTCTCAGAGGTCCTGGGCTCCTTCTGCTGCCAGCTCCAGCTATGTCCCAAGAGTTGGTGTCTGGGAATTCCCCCAGGGAAAGAGGATGTTAGCCTTGGTCCTGGGCCTTACTCATAGGGCAGCTTGTGCTCCCTACCTGCAAGAGTCTGTTTTCAGAATGCCCTGGATAGAGAATCCCAGAACATCCTATGAGTCCCAGTGCTTTTCCTCCAACATGAAGATCTCAGGCCACTTGAAAATTCCAAGGATTTAAACTGGAATTTAGTCAACATATAGTTAGAAGGAGAAGGTAAAGCTGAAAAAAGAAAGGTTCTTCTTCCACAGCTTATCCTTTGTCCCATGGATGCTGGCTTCCTGAATCTAAAAAGTCTGTTAAGATTAGCCATCTGTATCTCCCCCAAAAGGCCCTTATTGTTTAAAAGGGGGGAGGGGGTGTGACTGAACCAGCTGTGTTTACACAATTGGATGGATCTGTGACCTCCTTCCACTGTCCCAGGGTCTGTACTGATCTTAGAGGGAAGTGGATGCAGGCAAGGTGACTGCCATCAGGAGGTAGCTGCGCCAGCACCAGGCTTCTCTTTGTATCCAGGCCACGCCCTGAGGATCGGCATGCGACCAGCAGAGCCCTGCCTGACTTCAGTCTGCATTTCTCTCCCTAGAACCAGCAGAGCCACATGGAGGACAGACAGAGACATGGGTCTGATGAATGCAATTGGGCTGCAGCCTCGGAACCCCACCGCCTCAGTGACATCTCAGGGCACCCAGACTTTGGCCCTTCAGCTGCAGAATGCCGAAACGCAGACAGAGAGGGAAGTCCAGGAGCCAGGGACAGCAGCCTTAGGTCCCGGTGAAGGTAGGAGCCATGCAGTGCTAGAGGGGAAGGTATGATGGGGGCTGGGGGGAGAGGCGGGCAGCATCATCAGCCCTCCCTGGAAGAGGTGGCCTAAGACTCCTGGCCCCTCTGCAAGGACAGGTGATACTGAGAGAGGTCTCTCCTCAGTCAGGACGAGCCCCTCTCACTTGGCTGGGTAGTCCCCACTGGTGATGTTCAGAGCTACCTCAGGCAGGGACACCATTTCCCTGAGTTTCCAATAAGTGTAGCTGCTCTTGCAGCTTTGCTCATCTCCCACCAAGTACCCTGACCTCCTTCTCCCCCTAAAATGTGGGAGGACCCAGGCTGTTATTCCAAAGAGAGAGCACAGAAAGTAGCCAGGATTGAAAGGGCTACCAGAGAGACTCGCAGCTGCAAGATCTTGTTCCAGGGAAGTGTATCCCAGGCCTCAGGCTTCCAGGGCAGCTCATCTTCCCCCTGCTAGCATGGGGTGAGGTGGACCCCACAGATTGGGGACCACCACAGCAAGGTCCTCTCATGCCCCTGTTGCCAGCCCTGGTTCATGCATGTTGACTCCAGCTTGGCACACCAATAGTCCCTTCCTCTCACCTATTTCTCAGATGTGGCTCAGCCAGCCTCGGCCCTAGCTCTCTGTGTTGGCCTCACACATCTAAGAACCAATTAGCACTTCCCAGCGGTGAGCTCGAGCCACTTTGGAGTCTATCAGCAGCTGTGTTAAACAGGCTGTTCTCACTGAGTCACTCTCCCCCTCCCCCTTCCCCTAGCCCCCTTGTTGGTCCTAGCTACAAACAAGGCAGCCTCCAAACAGACACACATTTTCTAGGTCTGTGTTGAGTCCTTTGCTCCAAAGAGACTACAGGAGGCGAAGCCATGGTGTGCATCAGGTAAAGAGTAATAAATTTGCCTGTGTCACCCCCAGAGAAGAGCTTTCTACACTGCACTTCCCCATAGGGCACTGTCCTCACTGCCATGAACTGAACTTTTTTAAAGTTAAATGCCTTTTTGGTCTTTGGCCCAGCTCACCTCCTACATCTGCGGTCCATGGTTCTTTGTTGGGTGGAAACCCCCTTGGTATGGACATAAGCAGCTGGAAGTACTTGGCTGGAGCAGCCACTTGCAGCTTTGAACCTCAGTGAGAAAGAGAGAGTTGAAGACTCCCTCAGCCATCTCCAGGCCTATTTTTTGAGGTTCCTGTGGACTTTGAGCAGCCCTGGAGTCCACTGGGCCTATTCTAGGAAGCATGAGAGCCAGGTACACAGGGAACCATCACATGGTTCTGCTGTGGAGCCAGAGCACCCACCTCTCTCCCTCAGCAGATGGGCAGCATCTCAGAGCCCCCAATTAACCATCATCAGGTAGTAGGAAGGATTTGGAGGGGTGGACTTTAGTCTTAGCCCCCTCTGATTTAATCAATCAGTAAATACAATTGTCTGCCATGTGTCACTTGCTTGGGCTACAAAGACAAATATGTATCGATTCCTCCTCCAAAGATCTCGGACCAAGGGAGCACAAAGGAGAAGGGGGCCATGCCTAGCCTGTGGGGCCTCAGGGAAGACTTCTGAGCTGAGTCTTAAAGGATGAGTAGGAGTTAGGAAGAGCAGGTGGGAGGCATTCCTGGCAGAGGCATAAGCATGTGCAAGGACTTCAAGTTCAAAAACATCATACGACCACTGGCAGGTTCATGCTCATGGCATGTACAGCACATGTTGAGAACTGAGGCTGGGTGAGTGGGGAGGCCCAGTCACCGGGACTCACATTGGGAGTGAGGCCTTTATCCTGATGGTGAAGTGCAGCAGGAGCTCTGGACCAAGGGTCTGCCAGCTTGAGAAGAAGGACATCCTCTGGTGTTTCCACCTCTCACAATATCCTCTACTTTTGGTCTTGATTAGCATCAAGCCCATTTCTGACAACCAATTATAAGTTATTTTCTTCCTGTTGCTGAGGTGGGCGTAGAGGGCAGGCAGGGGAGATGTCACTCTCTCAATTTCAAGAGGCCTCATTCCCGGCCCCCAGTGCAGAGTAGAGCAGGTGGTAGAGGGCGAGTCCTTCAGAGGTGCTGGTCGGCAAGAGTAGCAGCCATGGGCTAGAGCCTTGGCAGAGCAGGGCAGACAGTACACTGCTCACTATATCTTTTGTGGCTCTGTGAACTTTGTCTAGCGCTCTGAACCCTCAGCTCTTCTAAGCATCACCTAGTAAATGGGGCTTTCAGAAAGCTCCACACCTATAAAAGCGGACAGGGGGTGGGTGGGTGTTGCCCGATGGGTGTCACTGTCCAGCTTTGTCTCTCCTAGGGCCAGGAGCCTTGTTCTGAGGCACTTAGCTCACTGACTACCACCCATTCCTTCTGCTCTGAAATCAAGGCAAGGAGAGACCAGGAATCAAGACTCTCCTTGGATTTAGCCTTACTTTCTGGCTCAGACTTCCCACCCAGCAGACAGGCACAGCAGCTCCTGCACTCCACCATCCTCACTCCAGCTCTTGCCTCCTCTCTTCATCTTGGCAAAACTGGTAGCCAGATCTGAAAGAATATGTATAGGACAACTCTGTTGAGGGAGGTTAACCCTTACTCTCGCTTAGCTAGAAGGGGGGGTTGTGCCACCTGCACAAATGCGTGCGTGCACACACACACTCCTATACCCCTTCAGGGGTCCAGATTTATGAATGTGGGAAACCAGCTCTGCTTGTAGTGATTACCATTCTGTGCCCTGCCTCTTCCGTAGCCCTTTCCCGACAGCTATCACTGAAGGGTGCAACTTCTCATTTCCTTGTTCTCTAAAAATTGGATTAAAATCCCATTCAGCTCTTTCCAGGACTTCCAAGAAGAGCCCTCTGGGCGGGGGGTGGGGGGGGCGGTTTTGCAAGTGTCAGGTTTTTGCTTGTCCAGCTTTACAAAAGAGTTTAACCTCCTCCAGAGCTTTCCCTGGGCCCTGAAGCATTCTTCCTTCCAGCTGCTGGCCAAGAGTTTAGCCTCAGAGAGGGTGGGCATCCTTGATTTTAGTCTTCAGCATTCTGTGCTGACAACTCTTGATTCATCTCCCCCAGTGGATGGTGAACCCTTTGATGGTTATGTTCACTCTTTGCTCCCAGCACCAGTACAGTGCCTACTTGGCATACAGTAGGCATTCTGGAAGTGTGTGAACTGGATTAATTGAGCCAAGGCAAGGCCCTGTGCCTGAGCTTAGCCCATGCTGTACAATTCAGAGAGTTCATGGCTCTGCCTCTGATCATTGGGGAAAGGTTGTCTCTGTCTTGTCTAGTACAGGCAGTAATTAGACCAGCTGCAATAGCCTGGGCCCTAGGCCAGATGAAAGCAAATGTGGTAAGAGAGGAACTAGAACAGGGGTTCGTAACAAGGGGTCCATGAGCTTGAATTGAAATTCAAAAAACATTATTCTTGTGGGGATGTGTTGGTGCGGGTGTGATATATTTATTAAATAATACACAGTATAGTGTGGACTTAGTAAGGGGTCTGTGGTTTTCACCTGACTGGCAAAGGGGTCTGGAGAACAAAAAAGGTTAAGAATCTCTGAGCTAAAGACCAATAGGCAGCCTGAGGCCAGGAAGAACAGCTCCTCCTCCGACTCTCTGAGCCCTAGTTCCCTCTTCAGCTCTTCTGGGCAATGAAATGCTCCGAATTAAATGCAGGTGCAAGGCATTATGGGAAGTTGCCAACCTCACCTTGGCTTCTGCATATGGAATGTGACTTAGAACTTGCCAAGGAAAGGGTGTCATGTCAACACTAAATCAGTTTCCTATTTTTCAAAGACAAAAAGAAGTGCTTTTGCTACAAGAGAGGAGACAGCAGAATTAACCCCTGTGGTCGCCTCTTTTCCTGGAGCTAACAGCTTGGGTCCCTGCTCATGACTGCCATTTCCCTCATGCCCCAATACTTTTTCCTCTTGAAGAATGTACTGGCTGCCCTCACGGGCTCTAGCTCTCTAGGCTGAAGCTATTCACAGACAGCCCTGGGGAAAACATTCATGTGTACATTCTTAATTCTTCCATCCATTCTTCAAGCACTTACTTTATGTTTGGTATCGTATTAGACACCATGAATCCAAAGATGTTGCAGAGGGAATCAGATTCAGAGAAGAAGCCATCATGTGTCTTCCCTTAAAGAGCAAGTCCAAAAAGGAAATAGACATGAATGCTTCTCCCACAGCAGGGGGATAGCATGTGACCTGTTTTCAGAAGCTCCCTTAACCCTGGATCTCCTCTAAGCAGCCTGGGAGCCCTTTTATTCACCCATCCATTCATTTGACAAATACACATTGAGTGCAGGACCACGTGTTAGGCACTGGACTCAAAGATCACAGTCCCGCCTTTAGGAACTTACAGTCTACAGGGAGAAGCCACAGCCACAGATAACTCTAACACTGAGAGGTGTTGAGCACAGTGAGGGTCCCAAGAAGCAGCAGTCACTTCCAGCCGGGGGATAGTGAAAGACCTGGTGAGAGAGATGGTGTTTGCATTGGTCCTTGAAAATAAGTAGACCTGAGACACAAGAAGATGGGGCAAGAGCATAGCAGATAGAGCACCATGGTGCACCCGGAGGACAGTGGGGAGCCTGCTTTCGTGAAAGTTAGTGGGTGCATGAAGAGGGCATGGTCAGCACAGACTGGTCAGGAAAGTGGCTAGGACCTGATCGGAGGGGCCACAAATGCCAAGCAAGAGTTTTGAGTACTGTGAGGGCTCCCAGAGCGGCTGAGTTAATCAGAGCTCTGCTCTAAAATGGTAAGAGCAGCAGGGTGGAAGCTGGATGGGAAGGGTAGAATTAGAAGCAAGACTAGTTAGGAAACACTGCCTCAGTTGTAGTGAGAGGTGGCCAGTCCTGAGCCATTGGCGGGTGTGGGAGAAGACAGGAGAGTTCAGACTTGAAGTGCATGCAGCAGGACCTCCACCAGAACCCAGGAAAGTCCAGGTGTCCCTTCCTGGGGGCTTGGCTGTGGCAGCTCCCTTAGGGCCCAAACCGGTCCTGTCCTGCCTCTAGAAACCATCTACTTGGAAAGTAATGATAGTTCACCAGGCACAGAGCCCAGCATCATGAGCGCCAATGCCAGCAGGCCTCAGGCCAGCCCACCATACATCCAGCCTGGGCTGGGGAGGTCTTCAGTGCACAGAGTTCTTGGAAAGCTGTGGAGGTGACAGTGAGCACAGGGAAAGTCCATGGGGTCCCCAGGCAGCTCTTTTGGCTCAGAGAGTAGAAGCTGTGCTGTACCGAGGTTGACCTTTCCTCTTATGCTCAGCCCTATTATAAGACTTTTCACCTGAGAGAAAGCCAGCTTGACCCAGTACCCTGAGAGCCCTTTGGATTTTCTTTCAGCCCTGGGAACTGGAGCTGAGCTGACCAAGAGAAGAGTACAAGGAAGGGCAGCTGATTTGAAGGGTAGTAAGGAGGTGGGGTGGGAGTGTCAGGGTCAGAGTTGACCGGGCAGCCCAGAGAAAAGCAAGCTGGACATAAGCAAAGGCCCACACTGCTTGGTGCTGAGGAGAAATGTTTCATTTTGTTTTGTTTTAACAATTATGAACTTTTTTTTAGGGAAGTTTTAGATCACAGAAAAGTTTTATCAAAAGTGTAGGAAATTGGCTCTCTCTGCCTAGGGGAGCCCGCACCAGATCTTGGTGTGTATTTCCATCTTTCTCTCCCATTTCTTAGCAAGCTCTGTTCTTTCCCCCATTTCCCAAATAAATTCTTTTAACAGGCAAAAAAGAAAAAGATAGGGGATTCCCATATTATCCCCACCCACCCATATATACATTTTCCCTTATTCACATCTTACATTAGTGAGGTACATTTGTTAAAATTGACAAACCAAATTGAAGCATTGCTACTAATCACAGCCTGTAGTTTGTGTTTTAGACTTTGCGCTGTACAGTTTTATAAGCTTTGACAAGCATATAGTGGTCATGTATTCATCACTGCAGTAACATATAGAACAGTTCCAATGCCCCAAAAATGCCCTGTGTTCTACCTATTCATCCCTCCCCTCCCCTCTGAACCTCTGGTAACCACTGTCTTTCTGTCAGTGTGACAGGTTCTTCTGTTACCACATGGTAATACCTACAATAACAATAACTCTGCATTGGTCTGTGGTTACCCTCTGTCCCCCGCCCCACCTTATGTTTGCTCATTACTCAATCTTGAGGAATTTGGGATGATGTCTGCTCTAACTGCTTTGGATTGCGAGGGAACTTGGATATTATGGGGCAGATGGAAGGAATTGTTTTGCTTGCAGTTGTAGCTTAGGAGAAATGTTTTAGCAAGACCTGGAGGAAGAACTGCTAACATGAGGCTGCGAGGCACTAACGAGGGACTTTGACGTGCTCAACTGTGAGATCAGCTCTAACAAGGCAAGCAGAGAAAAGGGACCGGACAGAGGGAACAAAGACAGTCTTATAAAAGAGCTTTTGAGAACAAGCACCCAGGAAAAGAAAAGTCAAAAAAAAACCACAAAAAAAAACAGGGAAGCGGCTGTGGCTCAACTGGTTGGGCTCCCGTTTACCATATGGGAGGCCCTGGGTTTGATTCCTGGGGCCTCCTGGTGGAGGCAAGCAGGCCCATGTGCTGCGGTGAGCTGATGGCCTGCGCGGTGCGGTGAGCTGGTGCAGCAAGATGACACAAGAAAAGGTAGACAAACAGACACAGAAAAACGCAAAGCAAATAGACAAAGCAAGCACAAGAAGCAAGGAGGGAATAAATAAATAAATAAAAATCTTAAAAAAAAAAAAAACATATCACCATCAGATTTCCCAA
>JAQZBX010000604.1:0-63567 GCA_029593785.1 Cabassous unicinctus | reverse complement strand
GGTGCGGTGAGCTGGTGCAGCAAGATGACACAAGAAAAGTTAGACAAACAGACACAGAAAAACGCAAAGCAAATAGACAAAGCAAGCACAAGAAGCAAGGAGGGAATAAATAAATAAATAAAAATCTTAAAAAAAAAAAAAAACATATCACCATCAGATTTCCCAAACTGCAGAATCCCAAACTGACCAGCGAGTAACCAAAGAAAACAATTCACTAATAGAATGGGGCCAGGCCTGGGAGCCTGGCAACCCAGATCACAGTCCTGCTGTGGTTGGGACCAGTAAGGGCTGAGCAGCAAGCCAGAGGGAAGGTCCTCAGGACAGAGCTCCATGCTGCAGGCCGCACTCAGTCACAGCAGCCCCCGTTGCCTGAGTGCCTGCCAGCTGCCGGGCACCGCACCTGCAGCGTCTCATTCCTTTGCCCAGCATGGCTCAAGGTGCAAACGGTTATGGATGGGGAGGACCCTGACGAAGCTTATAGCCAGTGAGCAGCAGAGCTGAGGCCTGATATGAAATAATTAGAATAAGCAAACTCACAGAATTAGATACCCAACAGGGAGAGAGCAGACCAAGCATGCTGTCTGGGCCCACCTCTTTGGCCACCCTCTTGCAAACTAGCCAACCTGGTACCGAAAGGGTTAATTAAAGCCGACCGACCAACTGCCGTCTGGTCCCAGCTCTGCCTCTTAATTGGCTGGGTAGCCTTGGCTCCCTCACGCCATCTTAGGTCTCAGTTTCCCTAACAGTAAAACAGAAGGATGAATTTTGATCATTTCAGGAGCCTCGGCTAGCTTTAAAGTCTCTGATTATCAGAGTAAGGCAGTTGGCCTCTTCTTGCTCCTGCTTTTAGCCTGGAGGCTCCAACCCCAACTCCTGATCCTCAGGCCCTCCCTGGCCATCAACTTATTTTCTCTCTCTACTTTGTACCTTCCAGGTGAGAGCTCAGAGTACAGTGCAGGTGGGGAAGACGCCCTCAGCAGGATCCAGAGGCTGATGGCAGAGGGAGGCATGACAGCTGTGGTACAGCGGGAACAAAGCACCACCATGGCCTCTATGGGTGGCTTTGGCAACAACATCATCGTCAGCCATCGCATTCACCGTGGCTCTCAGACAGGCACTGAGCCCGGTGCTGCCCGCGCCTCCTCACCTCAGCCCTCCACCTCTCGGGGACTGCTCCCGGAGCCTGGGCAACTGGCAGAGCGAGGCCTAAGCCCCCGGACAGCCTCCTGGGACCAGCCTGGTACCCCTGGGCGGGAGCCACCCCAGCCAACCCTGCCCTCTTCCTCTCCTGTCCCCCTTCCCAGCACTGAGGGACCAACCCTGCATTGCAACCTGACCGCTAACACCCACCTTCCTGATGGCAGTGGCAGCAGCAGGGGGGAAGTTGCAGGCCCCAGTGGGGAGCCACGAAACAGGTAGAGGCAGATTATGTGCACACTGGTACCTCCCCTCGAACCGCTGAGCAGAGACCAGACCTCACAACTGACTGGGAACTGTACATGCGGAAGAGCTGCTGGTTGCATCAGGGAAAAGGAGACACAAGAGGGTGGGGGGTCGAGAGGAGCCAGAGTCAGTGGGCAGGAGGCAGTCAAAAGGGCAGGGTTTGCCTTCCAGGACCTGGAGCCCAGGAAAGCCATGGTGCTGGGCTCGGTGTGAACTGAGAAGCAAGTGGGTATCTGCCATGAACCGCACCCCCCTTTCTCCTAGGAACATGGGCTCAAGGGACCCACCCAGCCCTGGGCAGAGCAAGCCCCAGAAGGGTCAACTGTCTTCCAGATTTGAATCAAGGCATCCTAGACAGGGTAATGGGGTGGCTTTGCCCTGTCCACCTGCTGCACGGGCAGAGCCACTAGGAGCCCCAGGGCAGGAGGAGTGGCCTGGTTCCCAGAAACCACCTCCACCTCTGAGCCTTCCAGAGCTCCAGCCTCTCTTCATCTCACACCACAGAAACCATCAGGGGTCAGGCAGGCCTCCCAGATCCTGAGGACAGGGACTTCCTGCACTTGCTAATGGCGGACAACCATAGGGTGAAGGGGGCACCTGTTTGCCTGATACGGGATGGGGTCAAGGGATGGTGGGCAGGCCCTCACTCAGGAGTGGGGGGTGTAGGCTGGCCCACCCCCAGGGCTTGTCCACCAAGCGCCACCCTCCCAAGGCCCTCAGAGCAGCACCTGTGGGTGTCAGTGTTACCTGAGCCTAGGCCAAAGCCAGCCCAAGGCTCAGGGAGGAGATGAGACTCCAGGTCAGAATGTGAGGTCTTGGTCTGTGATTTAAGGTGTTGCATGTGGAATCTTGAACTGTACGTGTAGTTTCTAGTGGCGAAATCAAGGCTCTGATTATTTTGTTTTTAGTATGAAAATGTGATTTCCTTTCTGTTTGTAACTCATCATAGAAACTTTGTGGTGGGAGGAGAGGGGATAGTCTGACTGCTAATGAGGGAAACACCAAAGATCTACATCATTAAAATGATGACATGCCCCTCACCAGGCTCCTCTCTTTGTTTCCACAAGGAATGAAGGAGGGAGGGCGTGCTGACTGGGGTGTGGGGGGCATTGAACTGAGGCCCAGGCTCACCCAGGCACTGTTTCTGGTGCTGCTCTCCTAAGTGGGGCACCCTATCTGATCCCTCTGCTAGAGCCAATCAGATAAGGGCCGCTGCCTGCTTCACACCGCTTCTCCATGTGCCACCCCCTCCTGCGTCCAAGGACCTGCTAAGAATTAGGGCAACGTGGCAGTGGCAGGTGGATCGGTAGGAATGATAGAAGGCCACTTAGCCCAGTTGCTTCCTACTCAGGACCACAGGCCTGGAGTAAAGAGGTCACTCTCTTGTTAAACGCTGGGTCTCCTTTAGCCCTGGGGAACTGCCTGTGACGGGTGTCTGGGGGGACTGGGCAGTGAGCTTGGTCCTCTCTGCAGGCTCCCCCACAAAGATGCCATTCATCAACTGCTCAGGTCTCCCTTTACTTTGGGTCCTTGTCTAGTGGCTGAAGGGCTTGTTTGGTCCGTGGGCATTGACCATGTCAGGTTTCAAGCAGTTAGAGAGTGAGAGGAGGATATTTGCCCCACCTCTTAGAGAGGTATAAAGTAAAATCAGTAACACCAGATGTTTTTGCTGGCAACAAGTACTTCTTAAGTATCTTTTGTGTGCTCAGCTCTGTACCAGACACCATGGTGCATACAGAATTACTTGTTCTGTCTTAGCAGAGACAAAATAATTAAATAGGCAAGCAAGTAATGCACAACAATGTGAAGAGTTAGGAACACTAGATTTAATAGTGGACTCTAGACTAGAAGACACATCAGCTGCATGTGTGTGTTTGGACAAGCCACTTGCCTTTTCTGTGCTTCAGTTTCCTTGTAGAATCCAGAGCTTGGAATATGCAACCTCCTGTAGTTACTTCCAGCTGTCTAATCTCAAATCATTCTAGCTCAGAACTGGAGTGATTAGGGCAGGCTTCCTTAATGAGGTAGGATCTGAGCTGGGCATGAAGGATGGAAGGAGAGTATGTCTTCCACCCACATACTCTTCTCCTCCAAGGAAGAATTCCTTGGTCTGACAGTGCGACTATTAATTTATTGAGTGTAAACCATGTGACAAGGACTAGTGTATTCTCTCTTCAGTCCTCATCACAAAAACCCACTGAGGTGTGTACTGTTATTACCTCCAGATCACACAACTAAATTGTAGGGCCACAGTTTGAACCCAGGTAGTATGATTCCAGAGCATACACCTCAGCCGCTGTAATTTCTTATGAAAGGAAGACTGAATATTTGGGAGAAACGATGGGGCCCTGATTTGTTTTGTTGCTTTGGGGAAAAGAATAGAGGAAGCTTTGAGGATGAGGTGGTCCAAATTCAGTCCCACTTGGCCTCGGCTCTGCCCTCCCTGGCCAAGGATAGACCCAAACCCTATCTATTGGAGGCCCCTGTCAACACCTTTCTGTCCCCACACCAACCCCTTTCCTCAGAAAGCCTTCACTTGGTGGATACAGCCTCTCCAATGGTAGAGCCTTTCCAGGGCCCCCTGCATGGCATAAACAGGGTTGTGGGATTGGCAGGCAGACATCAGTCCAAAGTGGAGATGAGGAAATTGGTTCACACAAGTTTTGTGACTTATGGTCAGAGGCAGGGAAGAGAATAAACCAGGGCCCCTGGTTCCAAACTCTGAGCTCTCCACACAGGGTTGTGGGAGTGGGGGGTAGAGACCAAAGAGCCCACCCCATTGTAGGAATTGTGAAGAAATGGGAGCAGCTTTGCCTGACGGCTTCTGGAGTAAACTCAGGGCATTTCTGATTTCTGTGGCCTCCCCTCCTTGTTTGCCAACATGACCAGTGTAAGGATCTGCAGAGCCTCCCCCCACCACACACACCCTTCCACTCTCCTAAGAGCACCACCTCTGCTGGACCCTAGGAGGGATGTGGCAAAGTGGAACAAGTGCAGGACTGTCATCTATTTGTCACATGCACCATCTGAGCTTGTTTTCCTCATCTGTGAAATGGGGGCAAGTACAATAGCGTTTTTTTCTTTCCCCCTCGGTTATGAGGTTTACAGAAGACCAGATCATTTCTGTAAGGGACGATGGCTTCTCACTCTGAAGACCACAACTCTGGCTAGCCCCAGCTTTCGCCCTCGGAGTCTGGGGTCCGACCTCTGCCTCCGCCTTCAGCTGCGAGAACACAACCTCAAGGGCAGGAGCTCCGCAGCGCTGGCTCTCGCTCACGTTCCCGCCCCTACTCTGGCAGCTCCTGCAGCCTCTTCACTGCCGTCCCCGCCTCCACCCCTTTCCTCCTCCCCCTTCCCTCCCGCAGCCCCCCGCCCGGCCCATGGGGGAGGGTGGAGGAGGGGCGGGACTTGAGTTGTTTTTTCCAAGAGAAGGAACCAGCCGTCCTAAGGTTAATTGGGTGTTTGCGCTCAGTTTGGGGTGATAGGTCTTAGAGCCTGAGCGCAGAGGAGCGAGGCCGACCCTCGCCGACCCCTGGAAAGGCCCTGTCCGAGGGAGGCAGAAACGCCGGGGCCTGGTGGAGCGGAGTCGCAAGGGTCAAGCTACTGCCAGAGGCGGGGTGGAGCTCTCCGAGGTGCTGAAGCCGCCCGAGCTCGGCGCTGCGGACACCGAGTCTCCGCCCCGCACCACAAGGCCCTGAGTTCCGAGGCTCCGGCCGGGGTGGTTCCCGGAGTCCTCCGAGACGGGCAGCTCGCCCTCTGGGGTCTCGTCCCGGGCCCTGCCCCAGATGACCTTGGGCTCTCGGCTTCCCTTCGCAGGCAGCGGTGAACTCGCCCTGCTGGCCGCGGCGGGCGTATCTATTCCGGTGCTGGGAGAGCCGACAGCGCGGGAGCAGCGAACGCGGCCGGGTGGGAGGGGGGTGTTGTCTTAGGTGGGCGAGCTCCTCTATTCCTCGCGGTCCCTCGCCTGTCTTGGTTCTACTGCTTCTTTCCAGGCCCCGACGGCGCCCCTCCCCTCCGGCCCGGAGGCTGGAAACTCCCGGCCCTTTGCCCCGACGGAACCACGGCGGCAGCGCCGACCCCACTCATAACCTCCCTTTGGGGTCAGACACTCGCGCCTCCGCGGTCAAACGGCGATCCACGTAGGAGATGAGATGAGGAGAGGTGCGAGACGACCTCGGGGGTCCCCAGTGCATGGTCAGGGCCGAGGCGAGCGGCGCAGCCAGACTGGGCTGCTAGCGCCTTACCCAGCCCGCGAGGGGGCGCCGCGTCCCCATGACAACGCGGACACCCCCTCCCCTCTCCGGAGGGCAGCGCCCCCCGCTAAGCACCACTAGCTGCCGTGGGCGGCGCCCCCACGGTGCTCTCGCGGGGAGCTGCGGGCCGGCTCCCAGGAGGGGCCCGAGCTGCTGGGGTCCCCGACGCCCGGGTCGTGCCCCCCATGCGTCGCCGCTGGGTGCCCGGCCCGGGGCGGCGGCGCGGCCCCACCACGATTGGCTGCTTCCCCGTGACATCACGCGGCTCGGGGAAAAGTGCGAGCGTGAGCGCGAGTCCGAGCCACAGCGCCGGGAGCTGCGGGCGGAGCAGGGGCCGCCCCTCGGCACCCCGTCCCCGCCCCCGGCCCGCGCCCCGGCCGCCCGCCCCGCCCGCCGGCCCACGGGGCAGCGCGTCTATCCCGCCGTCTGTCCGGTGCGAGGGGAGTGGGGCGGAGGTGGCGGGTAAGTGACTCCGCAGCGGCGCGGGGGCGGGGGTCTCGGTTGGTGGGGGGGGGTGGATGCAGGGCTCCGGGACCCTCTGAGGTTCCCGGGAGGTGGGTCCTTCTGGGACAGGGCCCCAGGACTTCGGGGACGAGCGCGGAGCTGGGAACAGCAGTGAGCCCGGGCCGGGGGTCTCGGCGGGCAAAAAGGTCCGGGGTCTCTCGGAGGCTTCTCCAGGTGCGCCTCTGGGAAAGGATGAGTGCTCTGGAGGTCGGAGGGTGCCCACCCACAGCCTCCATGGAGCCGGGAGCAGCCGTCGGGGGCGGGACCCCGCACTCCAGCCCTCCCACTGGCAGCTCCGCAGGGCGCCGGGCGCTGGAGCCCCAAAGAGCCTTTTTCCCGCCGGTCTCCTCTCCCGCCCACCCCCACCCTCTCGGCGCCGCCAGCCTACTCCGGCCCATGGGGTCCTCCAGGAGCGACCTTGAACCCCGACAGAAAACACCCCTGCCCTATCCCGACGTCCCTCCCCCATTCCAGGGCTGTCCCGGCTGTTGCCCAGGCTCCGGAGCCGAGCCGTGGCGGAAGCGTCGGGTGCAATTTCGGTGCCGAATCCCCTGCGCTCCTTCTCCCTCCCCTGAACTCCTGGTCTCCTCTCCCGCCCCAGAGACATATCCAGGGGCACAACCTTCCCCGGCCCTGGAAGAACTCCTAAGAACCGAGGACCCGCGCCCCAAACCACCCCACCGCGGCCGGAGCACCCACTTCAGTCTCGTCCGGGCCAGGGGGCCGGGAGGACCCGGGGAAGCTCCGTGCCCACGCCCAGCGGCTGCAGGAACTGCGTACTAGGGGCTGGGGGAGGTGGGGCAGGGCCCCGGAGAGCCAGGGCCCCATCGACCACGACGGAGACGTGGAGGAGCCTCCAGCTGGGCCCAGGAGTACCCCCGACCCGGCCCGCGAGGCCGGCCCGAGCCCAGGGCTTGAAAAGCCAGGCGCCCACTCTTGCAGCTCGGGCCAGACGGTTCCTCTCCCGCCGGGTACCGAGTGAGAAGTGAGGAAAGCGAGGAATCTTAAATTCGCCTGACCCAAGCCGGGCCGGGCCTCCCCGTTACCGGTGCGTGGCTGGCGCTCTCCTACTGCAAGACTGGGCGCACTGTTCCGACAACGCGCCAGAGAGCAGCGGGAGGCTACACTGAACCCGGTGTCCCCGCAAGGCTTGGTCAGGAGACTCTCGGAGCGGCCTCTCGACAGAAGTCAATCCAAGGCTGGGACGCCGCGTCGCAGGGTTGGGAACGCGCACATCCCTAGGCGTCCGGCTAAGATGATGCCCCAAGGTCATGGGGGTCCCATCGCCGACCGGAATGTAGAAGGGCCTCGTCGTCCTGCTATACTACATTTCCCCACCCACAGACCGGGCGCAACCCGGATCTCGGCTCCTGCCGCGACTCTTTCTGCGCTCGGGCAGTCAGGGAAGGCCTGTCTTGGCTGAGTTTCCCGGCAGAGGCCTGTGGAACATGGCCGGTCACACAGTGTCGGCCCGCATTTGCTCGTGTGCACAGATCCACAGGTACAGAGACACCCGAGTCGTGTGCATCCCCAGGCCACAGCACCCCCGGCACGCACACGCATGCACATGGCACGTGTCTACATGGCGCAGGCATGCTCACGAGCACACGGGCGCACTGGTACCCAGGCGTGTCCGTGCGCACACACTCGCACATGCAGGCAGTACTAGCGACTACTCGCGCTCCCCCGTAATCATACACAAACAGAACCTGCACTAGTGTTCCCGCCCACACGTCCCTCGCCCGGTGCCCAGTGGAATCCCGGCGCCCTAAATTTTCCCACCATTGAAACCCGCGGCGGACCCTAGGGCAGTTTCTGGGCGGTGTCCGGTGGGACCCGGAAGCGGGGTCCCACGTTCCTTCCCGAAAAGACTCTGCCAGGGGTTCTTCTGGGCGAACGCGAGTGTTGGAAGAGGGGTCCGTAGCAAACAGTGGCCGCCCGTTCTTGGTCCGGAACTGGCACCCGGGGAGCGACATTGCCATCTAGCGGCGCGCACAGCCCCGGGTGGGGCTGCTTGCCTCCCCAGGTCCTAGGCAGTGCGGGATCCCGGGAAATCGCGCCAGAGGAGGCTGCGTTCAGAATGTCTGCCTGTGACCGCGGAGGAGTCCAGAAAGATGGCTGGGGGATGGCCGGGAGGTCCCTTGCTTCTCCCTGGCTGCAGCTGGCAGCTCCCTAGAGGTCCCACGGCCGAACTGGACTCCACCCGCTACTCCTTTGTCTTGGCTCGGGATGGCCTGGAGGTTCAGGGAAGAGAAGAGTCGCTCCTCTTCTAAGAAAGCTAAAGGGGGAGGTCAGGGAATGGGAGAGGACCCTCCCCAGGCCACGCTTGATTGGCCCTGGGTTGTGTGGTTTTGAGCCAGGGAGCAGAGGCTGCAATTCAGCTCTGAGCAGTAGCCCCCTTGGGGTTAAGAACGCAGCTTCTGAATTCTAAACATGCCCCGGTCCCTACTTACAAACTGGGTGACTTTGGGCAAGTTAACAGATGAGGATACTAAGAGTACCTACCTTTTCAGGCTATTGAAAGGATTAAACCTTATAATCTATTTTATAAAAAGTTCAGAGGGATTCCTGACTCACAGTTAACACTCAATAAACAAGAGCTATTCTGTTTTTCATATTTGACCATTTGACCCCATCCAGCCCCCTTCTTATCCCCCTGTGTCCTGACTCTGAGAGGCTAAGGTGAGGGTTTTCCTTGGGGCTGGCCTACCTGCCCCGTGCTCACCTGTGCCTGCCCTGGGGAGGGCAGCCTTGCCATGCCGGGCGCTCCTGCCCTCCCAGCTCAGAGAGTGACACCGAAGTTTCCATTCTGAGGCTCTCAGAGGTGAAAGGGGCTGCCAGAGACCCCAGGAGGGAGTGGTGACTGGTCTTTGCCCTTGACTTATCCTGTGACCTTGGGGTAGCACCACCCCTCTCTGAGCCTCTCCTCCTGTGAACCAAGGGTTTGAAACAGGTGAGCTTGAACTACCAGGCCAGGAGGCTGGGCATGTGGTCGTGATGGTGGAGTGGGGGGCTGGGGCCCGGCTTGAGTCACCCTGATACTTGCTTGACGTGGAGGCCCAGTGCACATCCCCACAGCTGCTCTGGAGGTTGTCTCAGGACAGGAGTCCTCTCGATTTTGCAAATGAGAAAGAGGCCCAGGAAGGCGAGGCGGCTGGGGTACGGCCACACAGCTAGACCCTGCAGCCCCGGCCGCAGGGTAGGTGCTGCTTCCCTCCCTCCCCGCCGCCGCTCCCTCTCTCCTCGCCTCTCTCACACGCAGGCTGAGTATACCACGGCGCTGCTGGGCTGCGCCGGGCCTGTGTGCGTGTGCGTAATGGTGCGCGTGTTGGCGGGTGTGAAGGAGGCTGGGCTGAGCGGCTGCCCTGGCATGGCGCCCGGGGCGTGGGCCTCCCTCACGTGTCTGGAAGAGGAAGAGGGGAGGAGAGCTGGGGAGGAGCCCGGTGGGAAGGAGGCCAGGCTCGGGGAGGGGCCTTGTATGCTGCTGGAGGCGGGGGCCCCTCAGAGGGGCTGGCCACACCTCCCCCGCTGCCCGGCAGCAGCCCCTCTTTTCCCTATGGGACAGTCCTTTAACTCCGTGGGTTCCCAGTCCGGCCACAGGTCTGACCTGGCACCTGGGAAGCCTTGCGTGTCCTTTCTCAGCTGATGGGTCCCTGAGCGTGTGATTCCTCATGGGTCTCAGCCCCTGGGAGCCCAAGGAGCTCTAGCCAGAGACTCCAGCGCCCCTGCACGGCCCCTCTCCTCTTCTGTCCTGGGGCTCAGGGAGGACCCCGGGGAAGGGGTGCCACAGTGTAAGTACCTCTCGAAGCCTCTCGGCCTGGTCCTCTCCTGCTCGGCTCCGGGCGTGCAGCCTCCTCAGGTCCTGGGGCAGCCTTCCCCCAGGTCAGGTCCCCGGAGCTCTCTGGGCCTCTCTCTGCAGGTACCTTCGCTATGGGCTGCTCCCCACCCACCCCCCAGACTCACCCCAGCCAGCAACTTAAGGACAAGGGGTGGTTATGTAATCTCTGTGCCTCAGTTTCCTCATCTGTAAGTCATAAAAAATAGTGGTATCTACTTCATAGGTTGTGAGGATTAAACGAGTTAATATTTATTTTTAAAATGTAGACATTCTACATTTAAAAAATAAATATTAAATGTCTGCCTGGCACGTGGCAGACAATAAACATTAACTGCTAAGCTGTCCTCTTGGACGCTTGATTGCCTTTGTCCCCAGTGCCTGGGTAGGGATGGGAGAGCTGCAGGTCCTGAAGGAACTGGACACCTCGGCCAGGGCCCACGTGCTCATCTTCCCCCTATTCCCGGCTCCTTTCCCAGACCCTGCCCACACCTGCCTTCTGCCTATCACTCCCCACCACCCCCCACGGGCCTTTGCTGCTGCTGTTGAAGCTTTCCTGTGGCTGCTTCCTTGTCATCCTCCAGACCACCTCCCAGGAGAGGCCTTGCCTCCCACCCAGCTTGGAGCCATTCCCAGCCTGTCCCCCGTCATCACTATGCCATCACCCTGCCTTATTTTCTTTCTAGCACATTTTACTGTCTTTTCATGTGTTTGTATGTCTCCCCCAACCAGACTTTAAGTTCCATAAGCATGGACTATGCCTGTCTCGTTCACTCCTGTAACCCCAGCACCTAAAACGGTGCTTGGCATAAAATAGACACTCAGCAAAAGTTGAATGAACAAATGCGGAGTGATGGGACAGAGTTCTCTAAAGTTCTGCAGGATGATGTCCCTCTCTCTCCTTGACTCCAGTTAACACCCCCCCCCATTTGCTCCCCAATCCACTTCAACTGCTCACCCCTTTTCTCTCTCCCACCTCCTCCAGACATTGCCCCCACCCCACCCCTCACTGCTAACCAGGATGGCGAACTTCACACCAGTCAATGGCAGCTCGGGCAACCAGTCTGTGCGCCTGGTCACATCAACCCATAACCGCTACGAAACAGTGGAGATGGTATTCATCGCCACAGTGACAGGCTCGCTGAGCCTGGTGACTGTCGTGGGCAACATCTTGGTGATGCTGTCCATCAAGGTCAACAGGCAGCTGCAGACAGTCAACAACTACTTTCTCTTCAGCCTGGCGTGTGCTGACCTCATCATAGGCGCTTTCTCCATGAACCTCTACACCGTGTACATCATCAAGGGCTACTGGCCGCTGGGTGCCGTGGTCTGTGACCTGTGGCTGGCCCTGGACTACGTGGTAAGCAATGCCTCTGTCATGAACCTGCTTATCATCAGCTTTGACCGGTACTTCTGCGTCACCAAACCCCTCACCTACCCGGCCCGACGCACCACCAAGATGGCGGGCCTCATGATTGCCGCTGCCTGGGTCCTGTCCTTTGTGCTCTGGGCACCCGCCATCTTGTTCTGGCAGTTTGTGGTGGGCAAGCGGACAGTGCCCGACAACCAGTGCTTCATCCAGTTCCTGTCCAACCCGGCGGTGACCTTTGGCACAGCCATCGCTGCCTTCTACCTGCCCGTGGTCATCATGACAGTGCTCTACATCCACATCTCCCTGGCCAGTCGCAGCCGGGTTCACAAGCACCGGCCTGAAGTCCCCAAGGAGAAGAAGGCCAAGACCTTGGCTTTCCTTAAGAGCCCCCTGATGAAGCAGAGTGTCAAGAAGCCCCCGCTAGGGGAGGCTGCCCGAGAGGAGCTGCGCAATGGGAAGCTAGAAGAGGCCCCTCCACCAGCCCTGCCACCCCCGCCACGCCCAGTGGCTGAGAAGGACACTTCCAATGAGTCCAGCTCAGGCAGTGCCACCCAGAACACCAAGGAACGACCGCCCACAGAGCTGTCAACCACAGAGGCTACTATGCCTGCCACGCCCGCCCCTGCCCTACAGCCACGGGCCCTCAACCCGGCCTCCAAATGGTCCAAGATCCAGATTGTGACAAAGCAGACGGGCAACGAGTGTGTGACGGCGATTGAGATCGTGCCCGCCACGCCAGCTGGCATGCGTCCGGCAGCCAATGTGGCCCGCAAGTTTGCCAGCATCGCCCGCAACCAGGTGCGCAAGAAGCGACAGATGGCAGCCCGGGAGCGCAAGGTGACGCGGACCATCTTTGCCATCCTGCTGGCCTTCATCCTCACCTGGACGCCCTACAACGTCATGGTCCTGGTGAACACCTTCTGCCAGAGCTGCATCCCCGACACAGTGTGGTCCATTGGCTACTGGCTCTGCTACGTCAACAGCACCATCAACCCCGCCTGCTATGCCCTGTGCAACGCCACTTTTAAAAAGACTTTCAGGCACCTGCTGCTCTGCCAATATCGGAACATCGGCACCGCCAGGTAGGCAGACGCGGGTGCCGTAGAAGGTGTGGTCACATGTGTGTATGTTGTGGACCTCAGGGCCCACCCATGGTGGGGGAGAGAGCTGGGGGCACCCCTCCATGTTCACATTGGCCGAAGAGAACTGAGGTCCTGAAGACCCCATGAGGCTCAAGAGGAGGCTCTGGCTGGACTCAAGAGAGACCAGATGTCTGTTTGCTCAGGCCCAGCCCAGGGGTGTGTGTGAACTGGCGGTGCCTGGCCCGTCTCTGCTACCTGTCTCAGGGAGCTGGGGGCACAGACCTGGGTGGGCACCTGCCCCACTGCAACCAACCCTCAGCACAGTTGAAAGGATGGACAGACGGGGGGGATCAAAAGCCCAGGATCCCCCCTTGGGAGGAGCAGAGGGGCCAGTCCTTGGGAAAGGGTGGTGGATGGGTAGGGTCCCCCATTCTGCTGTAATCGGTGCTTTCTGCCCCTCCCCTGCCCCCTGCATGTAGTCTCAGCCCCTTTGCCAAAAATCCCACTGCAGGGTCAGAAATCTCCCCTCCCTGCAGCTACTCTGTCAGGCTCTGGTTGGTGGGGGGCACACTGGAGGCCAGTAGGGCGCCTCACGCCCCAACTCACCGCCCTCGTCCTGGTCAGGTTGGGACAGCTGGGAGGTCAGGGATTCACACTCAGGGACCCAGGGTCTCCTTCTTGGGGTCCAAGGCTGGCTCAAGAGTGGTCTTATTCTGAAGAGCTCCCCCCACCCTCAGAAAAAGGCTTGTCCCAGGTCAGGCATCGTCAGGGTAGGGCCACGGTGGGCATTATCCCATGAGCCCCCTTCCAACCTCTTCATCCCCTGCAGGGTGTGAGGGAGGCCTGGGTCCCAAGGGAAGCAGAGTGGGGGAGGACTTGTTGACTTGGGCTTGCGTGACAGTGGGCAAGGCAGGCTGGCAACCCCCATCTCTACTTTCCTCAATGGGTAGAACCTTCCTGACTGGCAGCAAGCTGGACCAAAAGGCCTCTGACTGGGTGGTGCGGAGGTGGAATGAGTTCTGGTTTATGTCTTCCAGGCTTCCTTCCTTCAGCCCTGATGTGGCCCCAGAGGACTGAAAGGCTTAGGGGGCTGGGGGTGCGGGATGGCCTTCAGGGGTCAGTACGGGTCCCTGGAAGAAATTTTCATCAACTTTCTGCTTTTTCCACGAGCTCTGGAGACCACTCACCACTGAGCTCTCAACCCCCTTAAAGCCAACGGCCCCTTCAGCCTTGCCTTTCTCCCCATTTTCCACCCCCAAACTTCCACAGCAAATTCCCTGGGAAGGGGCTTTTATATATTAAAGGAAAACAAAGCTTTTATTGGGGAAAAGTGGTTTATTTTGTTTCTTAGTAACTGCATCATTGTGGGAAGAATAAAGTGGGAGAAAGAATCAAATCTCTTTGGCGGGGAGGCTCAGGTTTCTCAGAATCCCATGTTCCTCCCTTCTCCAGGTGCTGGGGGGGGATGGGGGCACGATAAAGCTAATGAATAGAAAAAAGGCACTGGTGGGTTATATCTTGGGCCTGCAGGAGGGAAGGGGGTGGGCCAGATCCCAGGTAAAGCCAGGGGGCTCCTTGGCATCAGGCTTGGCCTCTAGTCCTTTCCCTTCCCTTTTTTGGCTGTAAAACAAAAAAGAAATATTGTGTTAGCAGGGTTAGGACAACCCAGTAGAGAGCCCCTTTGTACATACGCACACCTGGGAGAGAGAGGAAAGTTCTGCCCTCTAGTGGCTTGGGATCAACTGATCTGGAAACTGGTGGGTGGGGGCAGCCGGTACCATGCTGGGCCATCCCCACCCCCACCCCCACCCAACCCTAAATTTTCATCTGCGATCAGAACTGAGTTCCAGTCCAGATTACACCCTCAGTCCGGAACAAAAGCCTTAGCTTCCCCATCTAAGCGGGCAGATTCACCTCTGCCCCGCAGTGAAGGGATGGAGGGGTGTGTGTGTGTATGAGTGAGTGTGTGTGTCAAGTATGGTCAACTAGAAAGGGCTGAGCACTCTAAATGTTCCTCCGGCTGCAGAGAGAACAAAGCCAAGCCCTTCCAGGACAACTTCCCTGCATCCTAAGCCAAGTGCTCCAACAAGAACAGCGTGCGTTTGTCCCCACGTGGGTCAGAGGGAATTTAACATTTCCCCGGAGCACCTTCTATGAGCTCTCTTGTATGTGCCCCATCCCCAAGATTCCTTTCTAGATGGAGAAACCGTGTCCAGACATGTCAAGAAGTCACTCCCGAGGGTCAGGACTCAAAACTTCAGGCTTAACCACTGCCCTCCACCAACCCCCTTCGCTGACCTTTGGTCTTGGCTTTGGTCTTGGGGGTGCAGGGCTTGGTCACCCGGATGGTCTCCTGGCACTGGGCATTGTACCGCGCCTTCTTCAGGGTGCCTTGGCGGGCTTTGGTGCCTGTGCCCCCATCACACGCCCCCCAGCTCTCAAACTTGTACTTGCAGTCCGCTGGCGGGAGAGTGCCTGAGGTCAGGGGCTGCACGGCCTGTGGCCTCCCTTCTACCTGCCTGCCAGGCTTCAGAGAGGCTGCGCCCCCCCCTTTCCTGCCCTCCACCGGCTCCCCGCCTCACCTCCAAACTCCTTCTTCCAGTTGCATGGCACCCTGCACCGGATACGCTGAGTCTGGGCCCCGCAGGTGCCCTCGCGGAAACCCACGCCGCAGTCCTTGCTGCTGGGGGTGCAGGGCCCCCAGCTCCACTCCCCGCACTCGCTCCCCGGGCCGCCCTTCTTCACCTTGTCTGCGCGGGGAACAAGGTTCAGGACGCGGGGCACGGGGAGACTCACTCGAGGACCCCCTTTCTGGGGTTCCAGTTTCGGAAGCCGGGCGGCCAACCCCGAGGTCGCAGGGTCTCACTTGCCCTTCCCCAGCCCTCCTCCAATCACCGCGCCCCCCATCACCTTTCTTTTTGGCCACCGCGGAGGTGAGGGCCAGCAGGGCGAGGAGGGCGAGGAGGAGGACGCCTCGGTGCTGCATCCTGAGGCGAGAGCACCGGTCAGAGCCGCCCCCCCACCTCCTTCCCACACTGGGGGCCGCGTGCACACGCCTCCCACCCCCACCTTCCCCGTTTCCAGGCCCAAAGGCTCAGGCCGCTGTGGTGGCGGCGGTGGGAGGGCTTGGGGACGCCGGCCCCTAGGCCCGGACGCCAGGGCGCACAGTCGGAAGGCTTATCCCTGGGGGATGCCTCGAGCCCCGGGATCGGCTCAGAACCCCACCCCCGCCTCTAGCCCCCAAGTCGGCAGCGGCCGAGTGGGTTAGGGGCCAAGACCACCGCGGGTCCCCCGGGCCCCGCGCGCTCACTCGCTCGCTGCCCGCGCTGCTTCGCTCCCTCCCGCGCCGGGCCGGTCCCGCTCCGGCCTCCGCGGCCCCTTTTGTCTCCAGAACCGGTCTGAGCCGGTCACATGGGTCCCCGCCCCCTCCCCGCCTCCCCCCACCGAGGAAGGACCCGCCCCGTCCCCTCCCCTCAAATGCGCGCCGCCCCCGACCCCGGCCTCCCCGCCTCCGCGCCCGCCTGGCGCCCCCTCGCTCCTGCCCCGCGCTTGCCCCGGGCTGGCCCGGCGCCCTCCCCGCGCCCCGCTGGCGCGCTCCGCCCTCAGCCTCCGGCCTCTCCCGGTCCTCGTCTTTGGAGCCCGGAGTCTCCCGGCCCCAGGCCGCCGTCCCGTCTGTGCACTCCCGGCGCCCGGCCCCCTCCGCCCCAGCCCCAGCTTTCCGCCCTCGCCCTCGGCGCCCTTCTGGGGCTCCCCAGCCGGGGCCGTCCGCTTTCCCTGCTGGGACGCCCGCGGCCCGGCCCGCGCTAAGGCCCCAGCTCCCTTCCCGGCCGCGGAGCCTCAGGAGCACGGAGCCCTGGGTGGGTCACGGGTCGCGGCGGCCGCGGTCCCGCCCGTGTGCGGCCTCCGCCGGCGAGACCCCAGGCGCCCTGTTCCACCCCGTGTGGGCCGCGTGCGACCTGGCCGCGTCGAGCCCCGGCTCCACCTCCTAGGGCCGTGGCCCCCGCGACGGTGGGGAAGGCGCGCCAGGCCCCACCTTGGATCGTCTCACCAAGTTTGGAGAGAGAAGCCCTGCTCAGTGTTAGGGGGAGACTGGGGCAAGGGAACCCAGAAAATCGCACGAGTTGGGGTGGGCGCGCGAGCGCCTTTCTTGGAGCGTAGGTTTTGGGGGGTGGGGGGGAGCTGGGGAAGGAGGCGCCCAGAGGCCTGATTTGGTAAAACCTGGAGCTGACAAGAGCCGTAGGAGAGCTGAGACGCTCCAGATCCGACCCCGGCGGCGGCTGCAAGTGCCCGCCCCCGCTGGCCCTGAGGCCTCAGGGGTCACTTCACCCGATGGCCCTCAACTGTGAAAGCAACGCGGGCCGCGCAGGGGGGAGGGCTTGCTCAAGGCCACAGGGTAAATGGGCCAAAGGCCCCGGGCCGCGCCCCCGCCCCACCTTGTTCACTTTCATTGTTAGTGTCCCAGCGGGAAGCGGGAAGCAGAGGAAGTCAGCTCCGCCCCCAGCCCCGAGGAGCCGGGCCGCCCTGAAGGGGTCAGGCCTCGGGCAGGCCCTGGGACCCCACTCCCAAAATGCAACCAGGGCCCCCCGGAACAGGGTCTATGTCTGCAGGATCCACTTCCCACCCCGAGGACAACCCAAGCAGATCCTGCTGATCCTTGAAGACCTCCCCCAAAAAAGAAAAGCAGAAAGGAAAAACTCATCCACTTTACTGAGTCACACCCAGCTGTAAACATGTCACTGCGAGCCCCGCCCCCACCCCCCCAGGCCACACAGTCCTGGATGGAACGACCGGGTACAGGGGGAGGGTCACTGGGGTAGGTGCCAAGCAGGGCAGCGGACAGGCAAATGCAGCGGGCCTGGTGTTTTCTTAAGGAACCCTGGACGGGATGGGGTCAGGGCCAGAGAAGGGTCTGAGCTCCCTGGAGCCTCAGGACTGGGCCCCAAAAGACAGGGGCCTTAGGGAGCTTCTTCCTGAGGCCTCCTCAGCAATTCGGCCTCCTAGTCCCTCTGGCCTCGAAGCCCCAGAGAAGACATCTGCTGCCCTGGGATGAGGGAAGCCCTGGCTTGGCCCTGCCCTGGCCCAGCCCAGTTTCTGGTTCCTCCGTGGTCAGGTTGGGGCCTTGGAGAGGGTGGGGACAGGTGAGACACCCTAGCTCTCAAGAGTCCAGCCCTAGGTGTGGGCGGCTCCCCCTGGTGCCACCCCCCCACCCCGTGGCCATCCGACTGGGATGTGGCAATGAAGGCGCTCCTCCTCTGGCAGGTGCTGTCCCTCCTGGGCCTCACATCTACACAGCTGTCTCCTGGTCCTCCCGCTGGATCATCTGGTAGTGCTGCCGGTTCTCTAGGTAGGCGGCCAGCTCCGTGTCCTGAGCCTTCTCGGCCCGCTGCCGGGGAGTGTCACCCTGCGTAAGGCAGAGGCTGCCATCAGCTCAGGGCCTGTCAGCGCCCCCAATCCCTCCCAGGTGTGGAGGAGAGGGGCAGAAGCATTTCTCTCCTTTCCGCCAGGCACCTGGTGGAGCAGGGAAAGCCTTGCTGGCCGGGCCTCCCCTGCAGGCTCAGGTTTCTAGGGTCTGGACAGTGTTGGCTGAAGGACAGCTTCAAAGTCCCAGAGGTGGCCCTCCCCTCATGGCTCCCCTCTCTGGAGGGCCTGAGTTCGGAAAAGGGCTGTCTTTGCCTGCAGGGGCTCCCAGGCTGCGCTGGCCAGTGGGCTCACCTGCTGGTCTGTCTTCATTAGCGAGGCGCCGGCCTCCACAATGTAGTGGCAGATGGTGCGCTGGCCCAGGGCCGCCGCCTGGTGCAGACAGGTCTCCCCGCTGCGGGAGCATGGGCTGGCTGTGGACCCCATCCAGTCCTCTGGGCCCTCCCGTCCATCTCCCGAGGGCCATCAGAAAGGGCAGGAAGCTTGGGGCCTTGGGGCAAGGTGGGGGGAGGGGCAGAGGTTGACAGACATGGCCAAGAAGGGTTTGTGGGCTCTCATCAGCCCACACGGAGGGGCTAGATGAAGACAAGGTGGCTTTCAGGGTAACCGGGGTCCTCCACTGCCCAGACACTCACTTTTCCTCCACAGCATCAAGGATCTCTGGGGGGGCTGGAGGAGAGGGGAAGGGAGGTCAGAAGCCTGGCAGCCTCCCCTCCTCGGGCCTTGGCCCTGAACCCCGGGCCCTAGAGGAGAGGCTTACCGTGGTCCAGCAGGTAGCGGACCACCTCCTTGCTGCCAGTGCTGACTGCGTGGTGCAGGAGCGTGCGGCTCCGCTCGTCCCGGTGCATGAGGTCGCCCCCAGCTCGGTGCAGCTCCTGGAGCTGAGGGTAGGAGGCAGAGCGGGGCTGGGGTTCCTCAGGGCCACCCCTCCTTCCAGCCACAGAAATACCCCCCAACTCCCCCAGGGGCCCACAGGCCTCTGACACTAGCGCCCTCACATGTACCACTCTCTGGGGGCCTTTCTGGAGTGTCAGGGGAGAGCCAGGGGGCTTCTTTCACCCCAGCTGCCCATGGAACCCCCAGGAGCAGTGACAACCTAGCCCTGAGCCTGGAGGCTTCATCGAAGACTCACTCTTTCTTTGTGATTTTTTTTTAGGAGGTACTGGGGATTGAACCCCGGACCTCGTACATGGGAAGCAGGCACTCAACCACTGAGCTACACCAGCTCCCTCCCTCTTTCTGAGTACCAGGGACAGGCACGAGGAGGAAGGGCCCACCACTGGGGTACCGGCCTACCCAGTGCCTCACTCTCCAACGTCTATGGGGGCTGCCAAGGAGAAGCACGGAGCCCTGGCATTACAGCGTACCTTACAGAAGTCGTTCCTCTTGGCAGCCTCAATCAGCTCTTCACCTGCACAGAACACCTGCCCGTTACAGTCTGGGGCTGGAGGCCCGTGCTTGTGTGTCAACACACGAATGACGCACTATCGAGCAGTGAGGGGCACCTGCTGGGCTCCTGCATGTGTGGCCATGTGGTGCTCGACAGTTATGTTTACGTAAGGCAGTGTATGGCCCTGCCCCACCCCAACCCATCCCACTCCGTGACCAGGGAGCAAGGAGGGGGCCTGGAGGGAGAGGCATCACCTTTAGGGGGTGCGGCATCCCCTGGCAGTAACCTGCGAAAAGAGCAGGATGAGATGTGACACAGCCTGTGCCTAGCTTGTCACCCTCCCAGCCCCAAGCTGGGGTGCCTTCATTCTTTCAACAGTTTATTGAGTGCCTACTGCGTATCAGGAGCTCATCTCAGTACTGGGGATTCAGCAGCGAACAAGACAGAGACCCTGCTCTCACGGAGCTCACATTCTAGCGCAGGGAGAAAACCGTGGGAATAAATGCTTTGAGGCAGCAGTAAGGGCTCTGAAGGATACAGAACAGGCCGTGTGACCAAGTGACTGGTGGGAGGGGGTGGCTTTGGCTGGGGGTCTCAGGAAAGACCACCCTGAAGAGGAACAGCCAAGCTGAGGTCTGATTGAGGGGGGCTAGCTCTGTGAAGAATGGGGGGAGTGTTTTAGACAGAGACGAGCAAAAACAGAATCCAGGGCGGGCAAACTTGATGTCTCAAAGAACCAAGAGAGGTGCATGGGGCTGGACTGCGGTGATGGGAGGAGAGGGCCCTCTAGAGGTCAGGGGCAGCCAGGCAGGGGCTGAGGACTGGCCTGTAGGCTGCTGAGAGAAGGTTCCAAGCTGGGGAGTGGCCTAGTCTGGTTTGCATTCGTTTCTTTCTTTTTTTTTTTTCCAGGAGGTACTGGGGATTAAACCCGGGACCTCGTACACGCAAAACCGGCGCTCAACCGCTGAGCCACCCCCGCTCTGATGGTTTGCAGTTTTAGTAGGACTCAGGCTACTGTATGGGAAATGGACACAGGGAGCGCGGCAGCTAGAGGCGAGGGGGCCATGGTGGCTTGGGTGGGGTGGTGACTGTGGGGGAGGTGCTCAAATGTTGGGGGAGGAGAACCTGATAGGATTTGCTGAAGAAAATATATATACAAGGGCGAGAGAAGAGAGAAGCCGGGGATGGAGGCCAGGTCTCTGAGCAACAGGGTGGATGGTGATGCCAATTCCCTGGGGGGAGGAGACCAGAATTGTGGGGGCAGAGGGCTCATGAACTGGAATGGGGCCAGGTTCGGTTTGATGCCATTCAGTCAACCCATGTGCCGGGTGGGCAGCCAGCCTGCTAAATGCGTCTGGGGCTCAGGGAAAAGCTGGGCTAGAGACAGGAATTCAGGAGTCATTGGCACACAGAGGGGAATGAAAGGCAGGGGGATGGCAGAGATGGGGCAGCAGGACTCACCGGGGTGTTGGGGAGCAGGGTGAGGTGGGGAGAGGGGAAGTGGGGGTGGGGAGATCAGGCCGGGCCGATGCCCCCAGCAGCTCAGGGTCTAGGATGTAAATGTCATCCTGTGCGATCTCAGTCACGTAGTTGAGGTGTTCCTGTGGGTGGGAAGGCTGGGTCAGGGCTGAGGCTCGGGGCCTCCCAGGGCACCTGAGGGCATGGTGGAAGTGCTAGCAAGGCCAGCAGACCTAGACAAGACAGCCCGTCCCTCCTCACCTTCACCTCCCGACTCCTCTCATTCCTGTCGCTTAAGCCATCCCTGAGCTCTGTGCATTGCGCCCACCAGCTGGCCAGCCTCTCCCACCGCTAAGACTTTTCCCAGGGTACCCAGCCCTGGCCAGCAGTGTCTTTTCTCCCCTCTGTGTCCCTGGGTCGCCCCTGAGCTCCAGGCCCTGCCACCCACCCAGCATGCCATCTCTGGGTTCCCGAGTTGCTTTTCCACCTGGCACCATCCCTGCACACTCCAGGTCGGAGGGCAAGGCCAGGCACTATTGGGCACAGAGACAGTGTATGAATGAACACTGGGGGGAAGGAGGGATAGAGGTCAGGTGTCTGTGGAGGGCGCAGGGTTGCGGGGGCTCACCTGGGCCCGGTCAATCCTGTAGAAGCGGCTGGCGGTGGTTGCTGGGGGAACAAGTGAGTTGGCCGAGGATGAGGGCGGCCCTGGTCTGGGCTCAGGCCTTTGGCTGCTCCAAACCAGGCGCCCCCGGGAGAGAGGAGGGAGGACAGAGCCGGGGACTGCCAGAAGCTGGCCCTTCAGGGCAGGACTTACCATCGAGGAAGCACCACTTGGGGGACAGTTTCTGGCATGTCGGGGACTTGGCTCCAGCACCATCAGGCTCCTGTCAAGAGAGGTAGGCCAAGGTGAGGATGGAGCTGGGGCTGGGAGACAATGGAGCTTGGAGCAGGTGGGAACAGGCACAAAGGAGGCCTGCACAGAGATGGAGAGGCCAGGCTGGCAGTTCCCCCACCTTCTCCCCAGGACCTTGAGGAGTCCCTCCCTTCCCATACCCCTTACCTGCTGGAGCCTCTCAATGTGGGCACGGCAGAGCTCTAGGTCGCTGTCCCCTGGGACCACCACAGTGCCCAGGGGCACGGCTGCAGGACAGAGCAGGCGTCAGCAGCTGGCTGTCCCTTCTGCCCTGCCCTTGGGGTACAGCGACTGCTAGCCCTGCCTCCCCTGCCCACCCACTCACAAGCCTCCTTGAGCTGCTCCTTGTCGTAATGCAGGGCCTCATAGTCGTGCATGCTGACTCTGCTCACCTGGATCCGCAGCTGCTCGGGCACTGGGTGCTGGCTGTGGAGCAGGAATCACGAGAAGGGACTCAGCACTGAGTCTTGCCCCTGGGAAGCAATCCTAGGCCAGGCACCAAGCCGAGCCCTGCCAGGGAAGTCCTGCTGCCCTCCCTGCTGCTTGCCCCTTGAACAGATGGGAAATCAGGGCTGAGAGACGGGCGGTGCCTGGCCCCAGGGCTGCGCATGTGGTGGCTGGGGACTTACTCGCTGTGCAGGGGGGCGGCATTCCGCCGCTTGGCCTTCTGCACCATGGTGGCCTGGTTGCGCAGGGTGATGCGGATGCGGGAGGCTGCGAGCTTGCAGGGCTCGCCATCCACCTGCACGGGGATGGCCTTGGACGTGGTGAGCACCACCTCACGGCACTGCGTCAGCCGCTCACCATGCCCACCTACCTGCAGCGCAGCCTGTGGGAGGAAGTTTGGGTCAGATGGGGCCCCAAGCTCTGTGCCTTCCTAGGATGCTCGGGCCTCCCAGGCAGAGGGGGGAGGGGAGGGTGAGCCCCAAACAGAGGCAAGGAGGGTGCTCCCCAGAGATGAGAAAATGGTGTTCCCTCAAACAGGGGAGGGGAGGGCGAGGCCTGAACTGAAAGGAGAGGTAAGAGTGAGTCCCAGAGACAACGAGGGTGACTCCCTCAGAGGAGGGAGAAGACAGTGAGCCCCAAGCCAGAGAATGGAGGTGAGGGTGAACCCCCGCGCCCAGCCCAGTCCGGGGAGTACGGATAACTTCCTTCCACCTTCAGGCCATGCCCCAGGCTTGCCCACTCACCAAGGATGTCATGGTGAAGCCAATGACCTCGAGGTAGCCGTCATCATGCCGCTGGGGCTCGAAGTCGTGGTGCTCCCCGGGGTGGCCCCAGGGCATGGTGCCTGCACAGTACCTGGAGGGGAGGGCAGTGGGACAGGCTCAGAGGACAGCCTCTGCAGGACGGGAGGCAGGGGGCCCACCCCAGAGCCCTCCCCTTCTCACCTAGGGATGTTTAGGAAAACGATGCACTGTGGTTTCAGGTCCTGAATCTTGGAGGTCAGGTCCATGCCGTCACACTGGAGGCAAGAAGCGGGGAGGGGTGGGAGGCAGACATGCAGAACTGCCCCCCTCCCTGCTGGGCCCACCACCCTGCCTGCCAGCTCCACCCAGCTCACCACCACTCGGATGTGCTTGGCCAAGTCCTTGGAGCTGCCCATCAGGAAGTCAGAGAAGGCTGTCTGTGGGAGACCGGGGGTGTCACCATCTGGTGGCAGTGATTTTTCCTCACACCCACCCAGCCAGGGTCCCATGGGCTGGCAGACTCAAGTGGGCAGGGGCGGGGGTGGTAGACGAGGTGGGCACAGGAGATGGTGCCGGAAGTCCCCAGGCTCACCCCGGCATAGAACATCTTGTTCCGAAAGCGGCTGTTGAATTTCTCTGGGTTGGCCTCTGGGAGGAGAAAAGCCAGGGATGGTCAGATACTCTGAGCCTGCAGGGGCTTCCCAGGTCAGGGTGGCAGTGGGGGTGGGGGCTGGGAATGTTGCCTTTTACTGGTTGGGGCAAGGTCTGGTCCTCCTCAGAGCCTCTCCTATGCCCCTCCCTCCCCTGGCATCCCAAACACTTCTCAGCAAGATGCTGCCAACCTCGAGACTCGTGAAATTCCAGGGTGACATGGGCATCAAAGCCCAGACTGAAGTAGTTGTTGAAGACATCCAGGGGCAGCTGGAATAAGGTAAAGGGACCAAAATGAGGGTGGGGCCTCACAGACTCGCCCCTGCCCAGCCCACCAGCCTTTCCCATACAGTTAAAATCCACATCACCAGAAAGCTCTTGCTTGCCTGCCCACCACATCAGGCTCTGCTCTTCCCTAAGTGCCCTGGGGTACAGGACCACTGCCCCCCTTCCTCACTGGCGCTCTTACCCACTTTATTTTCCTCCTCAACTCTCATCCCCCTGATACATCAAATATTGTTAGAGCCCCATGAGAGCAGGGACTTGTTTTGTTCACTTCTTGGAACAGGGCCTGGCAAGTGGTAGGTACTCACTAAATATTTGCTGAGTGCTGAATAGAAAACAATAAAAACTATCTTGTGAGGTGAGTACCATTATTCCTGTTGTACAGATGAAGGACCCGAAGCTGAGAGAAATGAAGAGACTTGCCCAGGGTTCCAGAACTAGGGAAGTGGGGCCCAGGCCAGGTCTCGTGGGAAACCCGGCCCTGAGGTGTGGAGAGGCCCTGGTCTTGGCCCCAACCCCCAAACCCCCTCTCTGCCACCAGCTGACCCGGTCGGTGGCGCCCTCGTCACGCTCCTCAGGCCCCGCCTCAGGGTTGGGCTCGGCTCGGAGGTCCCAGCGGTCAAGCTGCACCACGTTTCCCTCCTCGACGTGGGAGAGGATCTTTGATACCGGCTCATCTGTGTAGCCCTGGTGGGAGGAAGCAGGGCCTGAGCCCCTCCTGTGGCTAGAGATGCCCCCGTCACACAGCCCACCCCCAGCTTCCCCATGGCCCCTGCGGTCCCTTACCCCGCCCCAGTTGAGGGTACGGGCCAAGTCGTTGCCAGTACCCAGAGGTAGGATGGCCACAGGGGGTGGTGGTTTTAAGCGCAGCTGGTCCAGCGTGGAGAGAATCCAGCCTACCTGGAGACGGGCAGAGAGGAGGCCCAGTTCAGGCCCAGCAGGGGGCCAGGCCTCGGGCCCAGCCCTGCGGCCCCCGTGAGGACAACTCACCGTGCCGTCACCCCCACAAGCCAGGATCCGCAGGTTGTGGACTCTGCGGTACATCTCCAGCCTGGGGTTGGGGGAGGGCAGGAATGGGGTCAGGGGTGTGTGCCGCAGCTTGGGAGCTGGGCAAGGCCTGTCTACCACCCCCACAGAATGCTGGCAAGTACTCACGCCTCCTTGGGACCCCCCTGGCTCAGGTCAAAGACTTGTCGGGGATTGAGATACCAGAGGAAGGATTGGATGATCTTAGCGCCCTGGAAGGGACCGAGAGCCCAGAGGGGTTGGGATGGAAAGAGGCAGGCGGGAAGGGGGCAGGCAGAGTTGGGGAAATGAGGTGGGGGAAGCGCAGGGAGAAGAATGTGGCTAAAGAAGCAGGCCCAGTGAGGGGTGAGGGGTGGACACAGATAGGACTATATCAGGATCCCTGGGAAGAGGGAATGGGGCAGCAGCCAGAAATGGAACCTGGGAAAATCCCAAGCCCTACCCCAAAGCTCTCAATGGAGAGGGAGGCTGTGCCTACCTGGTTGCCCCCACTCTTGGGGTTCACAAACACCAGCAGGGGCTTCATGAGGGGGGACGGGGTGGGCCTGATGATGAAGGGTCTCCAACGGCCCTCCTTGGAGACAGAGAGCCCATCAGGCTCTTTCCTGTCCTGCAGGAACCCCGCCCCCCGCCCAGCAGTTCCCCTGCTGATGCTCCACCTGCTCTGCCCATCCTCAGATACAACCCCTGGATCCAACCTTACGGGAGCCTAGCCATAGGGCAACTCAGATCTAACCTCCCGCCACCCCTCAGTGCCCCCAAACCGGCCACCTGAAGGCTGGACTGGCAGCACTGACTCCAGGGGCCTCAGTCTCCCAAAACTTGGAGCCCCTTCTCCCGCCCCTCATGCTGTTCCCCCTCCAACTGCCTTCTCAGCCCCAGGTCTAACCTCAGGCCCTTTCTTGCTAGATTTCCTCTTGAAGGATGCTCTCTTTTTCTTTTTGCTCGCCTTGAGGGTATTCTGCAAGGGGAGCAGGGGTGTTGATGACAAGGCAGGGAAGCTGGGGTATCCGGCAGGGCCCAAGTGGGAGGTCCAAGGGTACAGGCAAGACTTGCCTGGGGCCTCCGGGCACGGAGGATCCAGGTGGGTGGGATGACCACGGCCGCATGAACTCCCAGTGAGCACGGCTCCTCAATCTGCTGCAGCATGAAGCAGGACACCTTGCTGTGATACTAGAAGAGAGGGACAGCAAGACTGAGCCGGGCTGAACTGGGACCCCAGGCCCCCAAGCCAGCCCAGCCCAGGGGCAGCCATGTCGGGGGCGGGCGGGCACCACTCACTGCTTGCTTGCACCAGGAACAGCTGATGGCCACGATCTCCTTGCTGTGGAAGGCGAACTTCTGCTGGAAGCCCTGAGAGTGGGCAGGACAGTGGGCACAGGGGCCAGGCCCGGAGCGCAAACCCAGCCCCTATGTGGGCACCAACCTCTCTCCACCAGGGAAGTAGAGCAGATTTTTAAAAATGAGAAAAAGAACTATAAAACAAATCCTAGAGGTGCTTATAAGCAGGGATGCTTAACCAGGGACCCATGACTTTCTGAAATGAACTGCAAAACGTGTGTGTGTGTGTGTGTGTGTGTACGAGCACACGCCCATGCCCACATGTGTTCTGCCGGAGAAGATCCACGGGCTAACTCCTGCCTCCCCCAGATTTCCCCTCCTTGCTGATCCCAGGCTGGCCAGGCCCCACCTGGGAGCACTTAAAGTACTTTGCTGCTTCTTTATAGCCTCTATCACATCCACTCCATTGTTCATTCCACAAATGCTTACTGAGGCCAACTCAATAGATATCGTGCTGGGCACTGGGAATAAACAGAGGAGAGGGACAGGGCCCTACACCTTCTGGAGCTTACACTTAGGAGAGAAAGACCATAAGCAAATAAATAAGCGGACAAAATGCCTGGGGACACGCCGAGAGAAATGGTCTGCAGGCTCTGTCCACCAGCCACACTTCCCCGAGGGCTGAGACCCGCTGCCCAGCTCAGCACAAATAGGGGCTCCACAAAAATCTGCTGAGTCAACAGGTGAGAAGTACACGTGCTTCTCAAAGGGCTCACCCGCGACTTCAAGGCAATCCAGACACACTGCATGAGAAGGAAATTTGCCCCCATGCTCTCCCACTTAGCCCAGGACCCAGAGCAGGAGCCAACGTGTTTGGGGACTGACTGGGCACCCACAGCCTGGCTGAGGGAGGGCTCTGGACCCCTGTGCCCGGGTGCCACAGTCAGCAATGGGCAGGCCACCCTGTCCACACAGCTGAGGCTCAAGTTCGCAAGGCACGGGTGGGTGGGCAGCTGGCAAGGCCCCTCACCTTCCCACAGTGCCGACACTTGCCATCCTGGCGCCGCCGGTGCACCCAATGGTGTCGCACAAAGGTTGGCTGGTGGAGGAGATAATTGTCACAGGACTGAAGGAGGGGTAGATGGGGACGTAGGCCCCAAGCACAGCCCACATCCCTCAACCTATTAGCGGTGAGCTCTCAGCAGTCCTGCACAGGGGTGGGGTGGGTAGGGGGGAGGGTGAGAAGGGGCTGGACTGACCCCTGAGGCCTGGAGGGGAGCTAGGACTCAGAGAAGGGACCTGGCTTTGCCAGATTGGCACCCGCTTCAGCAGAGCAAGCTGGCAGGCAGGGCCAGCTGGGCCTTCCCTTTTGGGAGACCTTATCGGAGCCTCAGCCCTGCACCTCCCGGGGCCCCAGAGCAGCCTGGAAGGAACTGGGCTCCCTGGTGACACTCCGGAGGCTCTGCAGAGAGGTCTCCTCAGGAAACTGGGGCCTCCTTGCCCTGAACCACCCTGGGCATACCTCACGGATGTTCCTGGAGCCTGATTCGCGGAAGGACGGCTTGCAGCGGAAATTGATCTGTGAACATTGCAATGATCATCCAAATGTCAGAACCTCCCTTCAGGGTCAGCCAGATGGCCACCCACTCCAGGAGAGGCAGAAGCCCCCAGAATGTGAGACACCTCCTCTGGGAAGTCCTCCTGCATCCCTGCCTCCTCTCCATTAGCCAGAGGAATCTTTCCTCCTTCTCCCTCTCACAGCTTTCCACCCAGTATGGAGGGGTGGGGGGAGAGCAGTCGCTTGGCACCCTTCTCCCAGTCTAAAATGGGGCCATGTTTACTCCTCCTTGCTCTCCAGCACTCCCACTCCAGGCACATGCAGGCCACTCCGTACTTGCCTGCTGAATTGTTCTGACTGGCTCTGGGGACCTTGAGGTAATTTGTTGAACCCTGGTTTGAATTTCGCCTTAGGGACTGCTTGCTGATGGGTCTACAATGCCACTGGGACTGCTTTTCCTAACTGCCCTGCTTCCGCCTGAGGAGGGCTACAGGGAAGAACTGGTTCTACAATTCAGGAGTTCGTGCTTACTATCTCCTGGTCTTACAGAGCCGCCCGGAAGCTGGTCTGCTTTCTACAGGCTGGGAAGGGGCTGCAGGCCCCATCTATGGCAGCCCCTCCCAGCCCCTGCCTTGACCACAGAGGCTGCCTACCCACCCAGTGTTCCCTCTACTTCCTTCTAGAAGCACAGTGCCCAGACATGCCCCAGCTGTGGATGCATAGTGGACAATGGTTCTTGGGGAAAGGTCTCTACAGAGGCAGGGTGTAGAGGACAGTGCACAGGCTTTGAGGCTACATAGGACTGGCCCAGCCACTGCTGAGCTACAAAGCTTCAGCAAGTCAATGGCCTCTTCTAAGCATTAATTTGGACACTGATAAAATGGTGTAATGCCCATCGTTCATTAATTCATCCCTTCAAGAAATATTCATTAACTCCACTCCTTGCTAGGCTCTGTTCAAGGCACTGGGGATACAGCACTGAACAGACGACAATCCCTGCCCTCCTGAGCTGACCTTCTAGAGTGTAGAGGGCCAGAGAAAAGTGTATGAGGCACCAACACAGGCAGGCAATGAATGAGTGCTACCATTCCTACTAGAAAGAGCCCCTTTCTGGATTCCAGATGGACTCTTAATGAGGCTGACCCCTCCGAGGACCCCCATGCCAAATCCCTAGGCCTGTCCCTCTCCCTGGCTGCCACTTCCCCTGCAGCGGAAGTGCAGGATGAAAATCAACAGAAGCAGACAGTGGATTCTTAGATATGACACCCAAAGCACAAGAAACAACAACAACAACAAAAAAGAAAGATAAACTGGACTCATCAAAATTAAAAACTTTTGTGCTTCAAAGGACATCATCTAGAAAGGAAAGACAATCCAGAGTGGGAAAAACTTTTTTGCAAATTATATGGCTGATAAGAGACTAGTGTCCAAAATATGCAAAGAACTCTTAGGCCTCAATAATAAAGACAACCCAGTTAAATAATGGGCAAAGGATCTGAAAAGACAGGTCTCCAAAGAAAGATACAAATAGCCAATAACCACATGAAAAAAATGCTCCACATCATTAGTCATCAGGGAAATGCAAATCAAACCACAATGAGATTCTGCGTCACACCCACTAGGACGGCTGTAATAAAAAAGACAGACAACACAAGTGTGGGGAACTGGAACCCTCGTACATTGCTGGGAGGGAATCTAAAATGGTGCAACTGGGAAGCGGCTGTGGCTCAATTGGTTGGGCTCCCGTTTACCATATAAGAGGCCCCAGGTTCAATTCCCGGGGCCTCCTGGGGAAGGCAAGCCGGCCCACGTGGCAGCTGACGGCCCACGTGGTGCAGTGAGCTGACACAGCAAGATGACACAACAAAGGGAGACAAGCAGACACAGAAAAATGCAAAGCAAATGGACACAGCGAGCACAAGCAGCAAGGAGGGGATAAATAAATAAATAAAAATAAATCTTTAAATAAAAAAATGGTGCGACTGCCATGCGACACAGCCTTACAGCTCCTTACATAGATGCATTTGTGCATCTATGCCAAAGGGAAGGCCAGGGAAGGCTGGGCAGCACACTCACCTTCTCTAGTTGGTCAATGCAGGGGGTGTGAACCACGATCTTGCAGGCTGCACACTTTCTCCGGGACACCGATTTCTGCTACAGGAAAGAAAGAGAGGGCCCCTGAGGCACCTGGAAGCTCCATCTCAGACCCTGCTCCAGGTGTGCAGTGGGAATCTGCAGTCTTGGCTGCTGGTAACAGGACAAAGCCCCCATTCCCATCAGGCAGCCCAGGGTGAGGGCGCACAGGTGAGAGACTTGTTTCCACCTTCTCCTGGAAGCTGCCGGGCCAGCAGGGGTCTGCAGGTTTCTAGACCCTGGTCCACCACCAGGGGGCAGCATGCCACCCCAAGCTCACTCACCAGCATCTTCGCTACACAGTATTGCTCCCCAACATAGCAGAAGTCCCCCGACACGTTGGTCTCGAACCAGATGTGCTCCCCATATGTCGCTGATTCCTAGACCATGGGATGAGATGCTCAGCGCACGGCTGCCACCTGGCCCGCCACTCTGTCCGTACCCTGTTCTGTCAGCTCTCTCTCCCAAGACAAACCTGCTCCGGCCACCAGTATCTACTGTGCTTGCTCTGTTTTCCCCAGTCTTTGGGGCTTGGCTCAATGCAACCACCCCCGGGCTTGTCCTGACCCGCAGGCCCACGGGTTCCTCTCCCAGCTGCCCACAGCACCTCCTCCCAGCCCTACTCTTCTGGTCTGGAACCTAGCAGGGACTGTCCCCAGGGGTGTCCAGGGCCCGTCACCACTCCCAGCACCCAGCCACTCACGCTCCAGTCCACAGTGCTCCGGATCTGCCGCTCTGACTCGCTGCACGGGGCCCCAAGAGCGGGTGGAGGGGGTGCCAGGTGCTGCAGGCCCGACTTGGTGATGGCTTTCCTACAGAGGAGAAGGCAGCTGAGCACTTGCTGACTGTTTCCTCCCCCGCCACCTGGGATCTCTGCCCTCACCGTGCCCTCAGGCACTCAACCCAAGGCCAAGACAGGAGAGCAACAGGGAGGCTAGAGGACCCCCAGAGCACCCAAGACTCGGAAAGGATCCCTGCAGGAGACTCAGCCCTTCCCACGGCCCTTCTGGGTGCGCTGGCTCCGGTGCACTGCTCAGACCTGCTCCTGGGCAGGCACCTTCCTGCCAGGCAAAGCCTCGAGGCCTTTTTGCACACACCGGTCCCCTTGGAGGCCGCACCCCTGGCCTTGCTGACTGCGCTATACCTACACAAGCAAGGTGCTCCAGGCCTGGGGTCCCGCCGACTTGCGCCGTAGGGCTACCTGGCGCCTGCGGGACAGTGGGCGAATGCGGGCAGGAGTCACAGGGCCACCTGAGGCTCTTCGTCCCCCAGGGCCAGGGTTCTGGCCTGAGGGCCGTCGCTGGCTGAGGCGCCGATAGTAGCCGTGCAGGCCCCAGAAGGCGCAGTCGTACACCATGTCAGCAGGGAGCAGGTGTGAGGAGGCTCGGCGCCAGCGGAGGCAATGGGGTATGGGCAGCAGCGGCCAGGCACCCAGGTGTGGGGGGGACCCTGGTCTCTCGATGCTAGGCTGGGTGGCGCTCGATGCCCCAGCTGCCACGTCCGCCTCCTGGATGCCCCCAGCCTCCTCCTCACTCATGCCCACAAGCCTGGCCAGCAGTAGGGGCGTGCCCAGCTCCTGGGCCCCAACAGCGGTGGGCTGGGAAGTGGGCACCTCATTCACGATGAAGCGGGGGTTGCAGGCGGGGGGCACAGTGCTGGAGCGCCGGCGGCTAGCACCCCGGGACCCCACCCCGCAGCCCGGCAGGCAGCCCAGGAGTTGTGCGCTGGAGCGGCGCCGCTGGGCCAGTGAGGAGGAGGCCTGACCAGCAGGGGAGCGGCGCCGGGCCTTGCCTGTGGGCAGCCCTATGCCACTGGGTCGCCGCTGCCCCTCTCCAGGGCCTGGCGCCTTCCGCTGGAAGTGTCTCCTAAAGAAGGTCTCCATGGCAGGGGCAGGCAGGTGGCTGTAGGGCACAGAGACCAGGAGCATCAGGAGTGGGGCCAGGCCACGGCTCATCCTGTGCCCAGGAGCCCATTTACAGCCTCTGCCCTGAGCAGAGAAGGGACACTTGGGAGGAAGAGGACTGTGGCCTCTGGCCTCCATAATTGGGATGTCTGAGGGTCCCGGGGAGTTCTCGGGGAAGCCTTCATTTCTAGCTGTGGGAATCTCCCCAGGTTCTATTCTTAGGCTGGCCCAGACTAATGGGTAGGACGGGGTATCCCCTGTCCAGGCACCACAATCCACAAAGCCCTGGGGCTGAAGGACCTCAACTCCCCTGTCAGAAGTTGATGGAAAAGAAAAGAAAAGGGAAGCAGAGAGTCTGGAGTCCCAGGTTTCAGCTGAGAGGCTGCTTGCACAGCCTGTGGGGCTGTGGGCAAGGCCTTTGCTCTTGCTGGCCTTTGTTTTGCCACCCCCTCCTGGGACACAGCATTAACCAACCCACGATAATAAATTCAGCCCTGAGAAGACCCCCAGGCTCTCTCAGGCCCCAGTCTTGGGGTCAGGCTGAGGGTGGCAACTAGAAACAGAGCAGGTCGAACGTCTGACCTAGAGATCAAAGGGCCCTGGGGACATAAGGCCCTCCGATAACTGGGGAGCGGCTGGGGGAAGAGGTGGCTCCACAGGGAGAGAAGCCACCTCAGTCTTGACCCTGTAAGAGAAGCAACAACAGGCTTGCACCAGAAGAAGAGCCGACTGGATTCTGGGTGGGTGCGTGCCTGCGTCTGAGGGGCTGGCAGACTTTGCTGGCACTAGACTGCTCTGCTCACCTTCCTGACGCTAGAGGCATGGTGTGCGGGTCAAGTACAGGGTCGTGTCTGAAGACCCTTCCGGCTCTGCTGTGAACTGCACCTCATCCTAGGGCCCCTGAGCGCACCCCCTTGGAGACCATCGTGCTCAACCCACCCTCTCTTGCCCTATTCTGGAGAACATGTTCTCCATTTCCTTCACCAGCTCACCTGCTCCCCACCCCTCCCTTCTTCACAGGCCAACTTTTCTCTAACAGTTGGAGGCGGGCAGGAAGCCTGATATGGTTCAGGGTGATGGCACCTCCAGGGATGCCCTGTGTGCCCCTGGAAGCCACAAGGAGGTCATCGGACACTGCTGCCTGGAGCTGCAGGAGAAACACCCGTGCCTGCTGAGGGCTTGGCGGCAGTGAGAGTGCCCTGGACAAGTGGTGGGCAGGAGGGGAGATTCAGGTCGAGCCAACGGGTTTGAGTCAGCTTGGTCTGCACAGCTAGCGCCTACTCCTCCCACTCACCCCACTGTTTTTGATTCTGCACTAAGCCCTGTGGGTCGGGACAGGCAGCTACAGGCCTGAGCCCTGGACAGGGGCAGGGGCGGCAGCCGTGCTTGGGTAAGTTGGAGCAGGGCCCTGCCTTTACAGGCCCCAGCCCCTGCAGACGACAGGGAGAAGGGCAGCAGTCTTCTCACTACCCCACTTAATCTGGCTCAACTGGGGTGGGCAGGGGGGTGGGGGGGAATCCTAGGGCCTAGGGGTGGGAGAGCTGGTGTGGACAGAGCTCCAGGCTGCCTCTAAAAGCCAATATCGCAGAGACTGCTAAATCTTGAGCCTTGAAACTTAGTTCTTCGCTCCTTCCGTACTCAAGGCCTCTGCTACAAACATGTTCCGCCAGATCATCGGGCAGGCCAAGAAGCACCCAAGCTTGATCCCCCTCTTTGTGTTTATTGGAACTGGAGCTACTGGAGCAGCATTGTATGTCTTGCATCTGGCAATGTTCAATCCAGATATCAGTTGGGACAGAAAGAATAACCCAGAACCATGGAACAAACTGGGTCCCCATGAGCAATACAAGTTCTACTCAGTGAACGTGAATTAGAGCAAACTGAAGAAGGCCCAGATTTCTAAATGAAATGTTTCCTTTTAAAGCTGCTTAACATGAAGGTCTTCCAGAAGCCATCTGCACAATTTTCCACTTAACCCGGAAATATTTCCCCCCTAAATACACAAAATCATGTTGGTGTACCATGTTGGGTTTTACACTGACTAATAAATATTTGAAACTTGGAAAAAAAAAAAAAAAAAAGCCACTATCATCACAGCTAACGTTCCCTGAGCACTCACTCTGTCAGGCACCATGCTGAGGCCTTTGCAAACACTTCTATCACTTTACATATCCCAACAACCCTAAGGAATAGCTATTGTATTAGGAAGCATTCCTAAGGAGGGAGGAAGCCGGGGCGCACAGAGGTAACTTGCCCGAGGTCCACGGCTAGTCCATGGTGCAGCCAAAGTTAAAACTCAAGCCGACCTGACCGCAAAGCCTGCTCCTTGCACTCCGGAGATGAGGTGCAGCCTAAGATAGCTTTCATCTTGGACCACGAGGCTGGGGCTAAGGTGGGATGGGGTAAGAAAGAGAACTGTAATAGGAAAAACAATCATCCCATTTACTGAACACCTATTGTGTGACAGGCCCTGGGCTAATAAGTATTTTAATTTATCATCTCATTTTACTTGATCCCCATGACAACCCTATGAGGTAAGTAGAACCAACAGCTTAATTATAGAGCTGAGGAGACCCAGGCCCAAAGAAGTGCAGTCACGTGCCCAAGCCAGGCTGTGGCAGGGCCAGGCTGGCCTGGCTCGGGCGATTTAGGGTCTACCCTGCATCCCACCTGCCCACCAATGCCAGAGCACTGGTTGTCAGCACCCCCCAGGGTGTCGCTTTCCCCGCCCATCTGGTCAGGCTGCCCTGTGACAGCTGCCCAGCCCGAAGATTAGTCACCGGGACATACCGCCTGATGCTGGTGTCATCCAGAAAACAAAAGGCCACAGTCAGCGTGGGGGAGGGGCTGCAGGCGCTCCCAGGCTGCAGTGAGAGCTGGGCCTGCCGGACCAGACCCACGTTAACGAGAAGAGCCAGAAGGAAAAGGCCACCTGCCCACACCCCCTCATGACATGGGGTGGGGGGGATGGGGAAAGCAGCTCACAGGTGCTCCCCACGCTCCGCCTTGCACACTGCCAAGGTAGCCCCAAGTCTACGTGTCCAGAGGCCGCCTCGACTGCCCTCCTAATGGCATAGTCACACCCAGTGTTAAACAAGACAGGCAAGGCCAAGCTCATGTAGTGTGACCATGTGCAAAGATGTCCCCTCCAGGCCTCAGTTTCTTTGTTTGCCTGGGGCGGCTGTTAGACAGGCTGGTGGGACAGCTGATGGGACATTCTCTGACAAGCTCTCCTGCCAGGGCCCAGCACCTCTGTGCTCCCAGGGCCCCCTCCCCCCAAGGCCGCATGCTTCCTGTCCCTCTGGTCACCATAGAAACCCCTGGCCTCTGGTCAGTAACTGCTGGGCTCCTGACTTCCTACCTCTGCAGAGACTTCTCCTGGGTCTGGCCACACAGCCCCAGCTTTCCCCTGGGCCCGGAGCCTTTCCCTATAGCACAGCTCTGAGCAGCAGCTTCTTTCCACCTCATGTTCTCTGTCACCTCCAACATACCCCAGAGTACATGTAAAGGTCACCAGAGGAGGCCCACAGGCTTCCGTCACCAATAGCACATAGCACAGGGACGGGGGGTGGGGAGGTGGGGGGATGGGGCGGAGCCGGATGGGAAAGGACTCATGGCCCTATCAACCTCCAGCTGGGGAGGACAAGGCCTGTGGGGGGGACAGGAGTGGCAGTCAGGCCATGCACGCTTGATGAGCAGCAGGCCATGTGGCTGTGGGCAGCTGAGCCAAGGCAGTTGCCAGTGGGAGTGAGCGGCTTGAGTGCTCCAGCTTCACTGGCTACAGCTACAGGACAGGGACCTAGGCTCCCAGCCCAGACCATCCTCACAAACCCTGCTAGTTTCAAGGGGAAAAGCCCAAGGGCTCTGGAATCCTGCCCCTGCCATTTACCACCACATTATCGTGTACCTATCAGCTAACCTTTCCAGGTCTTGGTTTGCTCTTCTGCAAAGCAGGGGTCATCCCAGCTAGTTCAGAGGGCTGGCCTAAGGGAGGTTTAGGTGAGATCAAGGCTGTAAATCGCCTGATAATACGTGGCAGAAAGCAGGGCCACAGGCAGGGCCCATCATCCACAACAGGGTATGTGGATCGTGCTGCCTTCTGGGGGTTGTCTCTGCTCATGGTGGGGGGTGGGAACCCAAGAAAGGGAAGCAGGAGTACCCAGGGTGGCCACCACCTACCACATGAGGAACAGTGCCTGGCAGCCTGTGTCACCTGGACATCTGCTCATGCTGCAAGGAATGCCTTCTACTCCTGGTAGGAGGCCAGGGCTCCCCAGACTCCTCCAGAGGGGCTCGCACAGGATGCCCCATGGGATGGGGCCAGAGTGCCCACTCCATCTGTGGGTAGGGCCCCATCCCCTCTCTGCTCAGTGAGGGCTGGGAATGGTGCACGGTGACCCCAGTTCCAGTGGCGCCAGGGCCTGGGGCTGTGTCCCCAGGGGGCTGCTGGCCAGAAGCCACCTCTGGCTGCTCTGCTCCCACAGACCCTGGGTCAGGAACAGGGACAGCTGAAGGGTAGGGTCCCGACTTCCTCAAGGCTTCTACTCACTGTGCCAAACAAAACAAGCCACAAATGGGCAGCAGGGAGCAGGTGGGCCAGGGCTGGATGGTCAGGCTGGGCGGAGGGAGAAGGAGGCAGCCAGGCCAGTTAATGTTTACCTTGACAGGGTCTTTCCCTTTTCCATCAGCTCCAGAAGCCTAGCACAGCAAGCCCCTCATCTGTGGGCAGAGCCCACCTCGATCCACCCCTCCCAGAACCACCCAGAAAGCTCCAGGAGGGAGGGAGCAGAAGAGAAGGAAGGGTTGGAGGAAGCCCCCTTTTGACCTGGTCTGGAAGGCAGGGCAGCAGGCAGGAGGTGGGCAAGCAGGTGGGGGCTGGGGACCAGGGGCAGGCGAGCCCCGGCTCTGGCTCCAGCTCCAGGCTGCCGGCCTCTGGCTGAGCAAGTCCTAGTTTGGAGAGCGAGCAGCGGTGGCTGCTCCTCTGCCCCCTCCCCCTCACCACCCTCCTCCCCCCAGCCTAAGACAGCCGTTATGAAAATAACCCGTTTGGTAACTGACTGCACTTCCTCTCCCAGCGGCGGCTCCAGGCCCTGCAGCGAGCAGGCGGCGGGTGGGCGGGCGAGCAGGCACACTTGCGCGCACGCACGAGCCTTGCCTCCTGGCTCCTTTTCCCAAAGTCCCTAGAGCCAGGCTGAGCGCCAGCCCGAGAGCCTCCCCTCCATCCGGGCACGTGTTACAGCCCAGCCCAGGCCCCGGCCCCAGGGAGAAGGTCTGCAGAGGGAGAACTGGGGGTCGAGTGGGGATCCCAATGCCAGGGCTTTTAAGGAAGGGATCCGGCCACCTCATGCCGTCTCATACCCACCAGACAGCTTTCTGGGGTCCAGGGCAAGTGTCTGAGGCAGCTAAGGACACTGGTTCCAGAAAAAACCGCAAAAATAAATATCTGTGGAGTGTTTCACGATTTACCAAACACTTTTACCCACACACTATCAGCCAGGAGGCTTGTACTTCCCCTGTGCAGCAGTATCACTGTGCCCGCTGAGCAGACAGACACCTGAGGCTCGTGAGGCCGGGACTGCCCGTGGCTCAGCAGACTCGGAGGGTCTCCGGTCACCAGGCCCTGCCAAGCGGGCTTTCAGAGCTGCCCTGGCTCACCCCGAGCTACAGAACACTCAGGGAGGTCAGCTCACGACCCACACGGACCCGCCCCGCATGCCACCCCTGGCTCATGCTCCTGCCACGGTTCCGCAGGGTGCAGAGTGGCAATTCTCAGGCTTCCAGACCTGAGGACCCCTTTACACTCTTAAAAATTATACAGAAGACCCCTAAGAGGCTTTGTTTATGTGGGTTACAGCTATCAATATTGACCCTATTGGAAATTAAAACTGAGAAATGTTTAAAATAGTCATTTAAAAACAATAATAAGCCTACTACATGTTAATATAAGTAACATACTTTTATGGGGGGGGGGCTATATTTTTTGAAACAAAAAGTTAGTGAGAAAAGTGGCATTGTTTTACATTCTTGCAAATCTCTTTAAGGTCTGGCTTAATAAAAGACAGCTGGATTCTCATATCTGCTTCTGCATTCAATCTGTTGCAATATGTTGTTTTGGTTCAAGTATATGAAGAAAATTCTGTCTCATACTGACATGTAGTTACAAAAGGGAGGAATATTTTAATAGCCTTTTCAGAATAATTATAGATATTTTTCTTCCCTATTATACCAAAATAAGACAAGTGGTAGTTTCTTAAAGGTTAGTTGCAATGTGGAATCGAAAACAACATCAATGAACTTTTCAACAGTCTATCTTGCACTCTGAATTCTGTAACATCAAGCATTGGTCAATGGAAAATATTGGTTTACTGAGTTAGGCAGATCTTCCAACAAATGTTGCCACGTTTCATTATACAATACAACATCATAAAATCACATCTGCCAGCATCACTACGGACCTTACCAGACAAGTTTTTAAGTACTGGGATGCTGTCAGGCTCTAGATGGTGGACATGAGGTTTCCAAAATTCAAATTTCCCCTCAAAAGCCCAAATTTTCTCATTGGCAACAAACACTAATTCTGTTTTTCAAGTGACAAAGAGCACTTTATTCATTTTCATGAAAATGTCTGTCACACATCCAAGTCTGAATAGTTTGTGTGTCAGGTGTTAGAGTAAAAATAGTGCTACTTCAACAACAACAACAAAACGGCTAGTACAGCTTACAACTCAAACTACAGCACAAGAGCTTTTCCTCAAAGCTACCATCACAGTTGAGTTTGTAGTGTAAGTGCTTGCGTATATTTCACATTCTTTTACACAGAATGTTAAAAAAGACACTTTCTCTAGGGTCAAGACTTTATCAACTCAATTGTTTCTACTGCATTTTCTTTTCACTGCGAGTGTGTGGCATGAAGGATACAATGAATGACTACTTGTACATGTTGGGCCCACTGCCTTGATATGTGCTACGGTTCCAGCAGTTTGACCCACCACTGCTTTTGTACCATCAGTACAAATGTTAGCAAAGTGAAAAGGGCAAATAATGCCTTAGTATTATTATGAAAATGGTTTAGACCTCACCAAAACCCTGAGTTTTAGGGCACCCCCAGGACCAGTCTTTGAGAATTACTGGTTCAGAGTGAATTCCAAACCCTTAAGCCTGGCAAATATAGCTTCTGCCATGTGGCACTAACTCAGCCTACTGTGCCTCGACACAAACCCTGGGTTCTAACCGAGCCAATCTAATCTCTGTCCCCCAATCTGGCTGGGCCTAAGCTCTCTGCTGTGCCCTGCACATGGCAGCTCTTCTGCCTGGCATGCTAGCCTCCCTCTCCATCTCATATCAAAATCCAACCTGCTCACAGCTGCCCCAGCCAAGAATACATCACTCCCACTGATAATGCCACACAGCCCATCTGGCTCCTCTGCCACTGGACCCCTAGAAATCCTGATTCTTCTGAATATATACACATTGCCCCTCCCCCCGCCCCGGACCACAAGCTCTTGGGGGACAAGTGGCCAGGTCTAGTGCATCTGGGCATGCCCAGCACAATGCCTGGCAGTGAGTCCAGTGTTTACCACGGACTCAGGAGGAAGAAATAGGGAATTCCGTGGGGGGGAGGGGCCAGAGCCTTAAGGGACGAGAAGGGCTTCCTCTACTTCAGATACCACACCCAAGGGCTGTCCACAAGGTCTGGGCTGGCCCAGGCCAGTTCTCTGTTGGACACAAGGGGATGGCAACACCTCTGTTTTTGTAGCTACCTTCCTTCCTCTCTTCTCCAGAGGACTTCAAGAGTGATAGCTGGATGCCCCTTCTGGGCTGGGTGCCACTGTCCACTCCATGCTCTCCATGGCCTTCCTTATGAATCTTGGACAGAAGGACTTGGCAACATGAAGTCACAAGGTGAGAGTGGTGGGCAAAGAGGAGGAGAAGGGGCTCCCTCAGGCACTTGTGGGCTGGGTTCAGGACCCTAACTCTGAGCTCCCTAGCCTCTTCATGTCTTGAGGGTCTGGTCCCTGGTAGGCCCTGGAGAAATGCTTGTGGAAGCTGACTGACTCATTTCTTTAGAGCTGCCACTCCAAGCTGCCATCTCACTGCCCCAGAAGTCACTCTAAGGTGCCCATTCACCCCTCACTGGCTCTGCTCTCCACTGCTGGCTGAGCAAAGACCTGGCCTGAAGTCCACAGGCCTTCCAGCCTCTTCTCTCATCTCTCTTCCAGATTTTTAAAATATTTTATTTGACAAATACTTACACAACTCACTCTGTACCAGGCACTGTTCTAAGTGCTTAACAAATATTAACATTTAATCCTCATAAAAATAGTTGCTACTATTTATCTCCGTTTTACAGATGAGGAAACTGAGGCATAAGGTCACACAGCTAGGAAGTGACAGAGCTGGGATGCAAACCCAGAAGTTTGCTCCACAGTCCATACTCTCAAATCTTCACTCTCTGCCTCTAGATGCTTCTGTGAAGTGAAACACTTGTGGGTCCCTTTTCAGGCCTCTGTACTTTGCACCTGGTAATCTCTCGATCCCCTCTTCTGCTCAGTGAAACTCTCCTTCATCTTTTTCCCCCTTATCTTTTTTTAAAAAAAATTTTAGGAGGTACCAGGGATTGAACCCAGGACCTCGTACATGGGAAGCAGGCACTCAACCACTGAGCTACATCTGCTCCTCAATGAGAGCTGCTTTTTTTGTTTGTTTGTTTTAGGAGGTACTGGGGATTGAACCCAGGACTATACTTGGGAAGCAGGGGCTCAACCCCTTGAGCTAAATCTGCTCCCTGCCCCCTCATCTTTTAAGACTTGCTTCAGACATTGCTTCTGTGGGAAGGTCTCCGCAGCCCTCTCTCCCGGGGATTACCTGCTCCCACGCTCGGGCCCACTCTCAGTGATTCTGGCCAACAGCACTGGTTTACAAATCTGTACCCCTACCAGACTGTGAGCCCCTGGGACCACACATTGCTCCTAATTGCATCCCGAGGGTCTAGAAGTGCCTGATGTGGTTTGAAGAGTGAGTGGAGAAAAAAGTGAATGGTCCAGGCTTATCTTCATGGACCAAGCTGACAGCAAACGACTTCAGGCCCACACATGGCTCCAGCGACAGCGGGCCAGCTCCTGAGGCCATCTGGCCACAGCTGGGGGGACAAGTTGCTGCTTTGGGCTGAACTCTTAAGTCTCAAAGGCACACGCTGAAACTGATCCCTAATGGGATGCTGATAATGTCCCCCTCCACGTCTCCCAACAGGGCCTTTTGTTACAAAGTCCCCGCTGGCCCCCATGTCCCTCTTCTTTTGTGACTGTCCCCTTGCCTTGCCTTCTCCTGCCTCTGCTGCAGGCTCCCATTCCCCATCTGTCAGGAGCAGCACTCCTTCCTCATCCCCTCATTCAAAATTTAACTCTTCTTTCTGAACCTTCTGACCATTTTTCCCTTACCTGTCCCTTCAAAGACCTCCTCCGAGTCAGCTATCAGTCCCCAGGGTCCTACCCCCACCCCAGGAGGCCTCCACACACCCCACAGAAGCATTTTTCTTGCCTTTGAAGCAGGAACTGTGGCTAAAATCTCTGAGCAGTTGCAGGGGACAAAGGTTAAGAACCACGTGCTTGGAGTCAAGGGTCCAAAGGGGTTCTGCCTCTACCAGCTATAGGCCAAGTCTCAACCTTTCTGAATCTCAATTTCCTTATCTGATGGACTAGGGAAACACCCACTCTGTCTGCCTCAAGAGACTGATGCAAGCTTGAAAGAGAAAGTCTTTGCACAAGGTAACCGATTCCTCAGTCTACCAAAAGTTTAACGAAAGAAAAGAACTCCAGAGGCCTGTAGATGAAGACAACCACTTTGGAGCACAGTTTGGCAACATCTAAGTTGCAGATACACACACCTTATAATGAAGCACCCCTGCAAAGAATGCACAAGGAGTCATGTAACACAGCAATCTCTAAAGGATGGCCCGTAGCAGTGAAAACCTGCAAAACCTAAATGTCCACCAACAGGAGACTGGGCAAATGTGCTGTCATACTGTTACCAGAAAGGAACACTACATGGCAGTTCAACTGGACATATTGGAACTCATGGATCAGTCATGCCAAATCTCCAGAATGCTATGTACAGTATACTATTTAAATCAAGTTTAAAACCAAACAGCGCTATACATTGCTATGGGTACACACCTAGATAGGAAAAATTTTAAAACAGGCATGAAAACAACAAACACCAAATTCAGGAATGTTCCTCTAGGGAGGGAGACGTAGGGGCCTCCATCTCTAGCTAAAGCAAACATGGCAGAGTGTTAAGATTTGACCAGGCTAAGTGGTGCGTGTTATGTCATTCTGTATACTTTTTAAATTGTAAAACATTTAGTATATTTTTTTAAGTTAAAAATAAGTTTTTAAAAAAAGACCCCCAGGGAAAACAGCTCACTGGGGTTACCCTGGGTCCCCTGGGGCTGGGTTTCAGCAGTGGCATTGAACCCTAAGGATGTCCCTTACATTGGCTCATGCTGGGAGCGCCGCCACATCTGCGGTGCCGGAAGGAAGGTCTCCCCCCAAGGGAAGCCTTCCAGAGGCGGGTGGCAGGTTGTATCAGTGTGGTGTCCGTGGGAGCTGGGGAGCAGGAACCAGCTTGCCCCCTTTCACAACCACCCCCGCCTCTGTAAAATGTCAGCAAGCTGGGGAAGGGGGTGGAGAGACAGGCAAGCTGTTAACCCGCGAGATGCTGGGGCGTGGGCGGCCCAGGGCCCGGGCTTAGAGACAGCTATTTTGGCATGTGCTGTGATCGGGCTCAGCCCTGGCAGGGGAGAGGCCTCTACGTGGGCGCTCTGAACTGGCACTGTGCCAGGAGTAAGGGGGCGGCGCTCTGAGAGTGGAGGGAGAGGGTGCTGGGTACAAAGGAGGCCTGGCCCACTGTGCTCACCTCCCAAACACCTTGCCACAGGCTGGCGCCTGTGTCTCCTGCTCCCTGCACCTTTAAAGCAAGATAAAAAGGCACAGACTTACCCCTCAACTCCAGAACCAGCTGGGGAGCCACCAGAAAACCTGCTCACAACCCCAGTCTCCAGACCCAACGGTCTCTCTCAGCCCAGCAGCATTCCCCCTGCAGCTAAGGGACCTGAGGGCAGTTCTCCCTCAGGGTCCAAGAGCAGATCACCTTACAGGGCTCACTCCTAAGTGGGACAAAAATCTTTCCATAAGCTATACCATAGTGCACTCAAACCCCTTCTCAGACTCTACCAGTTTTGAGATGGGGGGAAAGAAAAAAGAACAGAAGAAAAGAGTGTAAAAAATACATGAAATTGATGGATTTAGAAGCTTCTGGCAACTGTTAATCACCAGAAAAAGATAAGCTGCAACCTCACTCACTGGATGCAGGCGAGTGGAGGGGGAGGGTGGGAGTGCACATCTCCTCAGCCCCCTCATCCTCGTCCTCCTCATCCTCGTCCTCCTCTCCCTGGCCCCGGAGCCTGGGGTCTAGTGGAACTCCAGCTGGACTGGCTCAAATTGTCCTCCACAACCCAACCATGCCTCTCTGGCATCTCAACTGAGGAGAGGTGCAGGGAGGAGAGTCGGCAGAATGGGAACTCCCCAAGGGCATCTGGTCCCTGCTTTGGCATACAATGCTTCCGCCTGTGACCCAAGCGCCAGCTAGGCCCTATGTTGAGAGCCATGGGGGTGGGGAGCCACATGGCAGGCCCTGCTGGGCTGATACCCGATTACCAGGGGCCCCCCATGGAACACAGAGGAGGCAGCCCAAGAGGAAGAAGTGAGTGCACAGCACCACCCAGAGGTGTGTACCTGCTAATCTCCACCAGGAAAGAGGGGAGCTGGCCAGCTTGGGTGCAGGTAGAGCAGGTCCCCCCTTCTTGCCCACACCACCCCCATGCAACTTAAGAGGACTGCTCAGGTGACAGCAGCAGATCTCCAGAAGTGGCAGGGGCAGAGAGGGGAGGGCAGGATGGAAGGTACCAGATGAGGATCTCTCAGGAAGCAGGAGGCTTTGGGGTCCCATGATGTGGCACAAATTAACATGGTCCTGGGAGTTGGGGGACCTGAGTTTGAGTCCCAGTTAGCCCCTAGCTAGTCCTCATGAGACCTTGGCTGAGTCAAGGCCACCTTACTGGGCCTCAATCTCCAGGGACAGGGAGGAGTTGGGCCAGGTAACATGGAATCTCCCACTGAGCCTGCTTTCTGCCACATTCTAATTGGCGCTAGCCCTGGCAGTTAGGGTGAGGTAACTCACGGGCAGGGGGCATCTGTGGGTCTACCCACAGCGGGTCATTGGTGCCAATGGTCTAGCAGGCTGGAGAGCCTCCTCTCCCACTGCCCTCACAGTGGTAGCTGTCGCCCCCTTGTGCCATTCTAGCAATACTGCAAGGAAGGCTCCCAGGTCAGCTTCCAGACTCTGAAACTCTTGCAGGGGAGTAAGGGACACAGACCCGTTTCTCCTAGGGACCACCACAGTCCAAGCCTCAGGGCCTAACCTGCCACTCACTTCCTCCTCCACCTGGGAGGAGACTGGTGAGTTCTGCAGAGGCCTCCAGGAAGCCTGTTTCTCTTGCTTTCCCCCAGCCTGGCAGCCTAGTCTTTCTCTGACCAGTGGTCACTCAGTCCTTTCTCTGTCCAATGCCTGAGAGGACACCTACCCTCATGTTCTCTTATGCCAACTCAGAGTCCTGCGCAGCTCCGTATCCTGGGATTTGAACTTTCTGGAGTATGGCATGGAGAAAAAAATGACAAGAATTGCATCGTCACCACTGACCTGTAGCCTGTAAACCAGACACTCTGGGGGTGGGGGTGTGTGTTGAGGGAAGAGCGGTGTGGGGAGGTGAGGAAAACTGCAAGAATACATCCCTGATACCCTGACCTCAGCGGCCAGCTCCACGCTCCCTGGCACATGACCCTGTATGGGAAGCGAACAGGGGGAGGTTGACAGGTGCACAGCTCAGCCACTGAGGCTTCTTTCTCTTCCCAAACTGGCTTGCACCCACGTTCTCTGGCCACCTGGGTGGCTCCCACAGGGCTCTCTGGAGGCCCAGTATTAGCTTGAGGAAGACAAACCACTCAGAGGCTCCTTTTGCTCTCAGACATCCAGGCACCACAGAATAGGGTTCTCGCCCCTGAGCTCTGGGCATCCCTCAACATGTCCCTCCCCATTCATTCCAAAACCAACCAAAACCGGAGCTGCTTCTGCCTCAGGCAGCTGCTGACACCCTGTGCCAGCCTCAACTTCAGGTTCATGCTCGCTAGGGCCATGTGGCATCACCTCTAAATGGGACCTATTGTCTCAAACTTGTTCCACAGGTGCATTTGCTGCCCTCTGGGAGCTTATGACTTTGGACACTAATGAAGGGCAGGGGAAGGCGGAGCAGACACTCAGGCTCTCAGGGCCTCCTTATGTCTAGATGTGCAAGGTGCCAGGTAATTTCTGATGCCCCTGGGGTGTAAACCCAGCTAATCCATAAACTGTGTGACCTGCCCAGGATCAGGCTGCTGGGACCAGACCAGAGGCTAAGCGAGTTCTCCTGGTGGGCCCTGGAGAAGGAGGAGGAGTTAACTTTCCTCCCACATCTGAATGACCAACCCTTAGGCCCACAGAGTCTGAAGGCTCCGGCCTTCCTCAGCTCACAGAGGACAGGATGCCCTGGGGCTAGGACAGCGTCTATACCTCCTCTCCTTCTCTGACCTCCCCAGTAAGGAGGGTGATGGTTCCCAGCAAGAAGGGGTGGGGTGGGGTGGAGCTGGGGGAGGATCAGGGCTTAGCCTTGCGGCTTCCTGGGTTAAAATAAGGGAGGTGGCAAACTCTCTCCAGATTCCAAGAGGGTGAAGACAGTGATGGGGGGCTGAGGTGGGCTTAAAGGAAAAGCATCTTTAAGGAAGATGCCAAAGAGGTTGCCATTCAGAGACTGGATCAGGGCAGACCAGAGATGGCAAACATGTGGCCCATGTGCCATCACTACCCTCTGCCAAGCTCACAAGAGTCAGTGCTAATTTATCACGGAACTCTCCCACTGAGCCAAGAGCCAAAAGCAGCAGCATTCTCAACACAGCTCCAGCAGCCACCACCCATCTCTCTATTTGTTATCCTTGATTCTCCTTTCTAGTTTCTGCTCATTCACTCATCAGGCTCCTCAGCCCCAAGGTATGAGATGTGGGTATGGAGTGTGGAGGGAATGCAAGGAAAAACAAGAGCTAGGTGAAGAATGAGCACCGAGACTGGGGAAAAGACGGAGGGTTGGTTTCAGCTGGGACACTGAGGACTTTTACCTGAGGCTGGTGACCAGCAAACCAATAAGCAGCATTCAAGCGAGGCAGAGTCCAGACCGGATACACCAAACCAAATGCCTGCCCCCCATCCAGACCCCATCAGATCAAGTAAGGGGAGTGAGGCCAGCCCCAGCAGGCATCTGATTCTCTGAGCTCCCAGGCCTGTCAGGGGAAAGTCTTTCCCCCACTTCCCTCTCCCCACTCTACCGGGTTCTCTGGATATATTCATTTCTGTAGGTCCCGCTATTCCCAGCACAGTGCTACCACACAGGAGACACTCCTTACATGCTTCTGGAGATGCTGTTTGATTTTCTTCACCGGCATCCCATCAGATCACTTCCCATCCCATACAATGCTGTGGTTCCCAAATACGGCAGCATATTGGAATCGCCTGGGAAGCTTTAGAAATTGCTCAGGCTCCACTCTAGACCTGGTGGGTCAGACTTGCCAAGGGTAAGATCTAAGAACCTGTATTTTTTTTAAAGCTCCCTAGGCCATTGTCATGTGCTGTTTGGGAACCTGGTATAGAGAAAGGGATGTGGGTTTTAGAATCAGACCGACTTGAGTTCAAATCCTGTCTCTGCCTCTTTCTTGCTATGTATGTGACTGGGCGAATTACTCATCTCTCTGAGCCTGTTCTTCTCATATATAAAAAGGGAGAAATAACACTTATCTTGCTTATTTTAGAGGATTATGTAAAGATGCAGGTTGGTTCTCTTGCTTCTTTCTCCTCCTCCTGAATGTGCCTGAGGCTAATCCCTACACGCATAAACCCATGTCCTTCAAAAGGGACAGAGCCACAGGTCAAAATAGCCCAACACTTGGTACCCTGTGGGCAGGGACAGGAAGCTTCCGGCAGAGCCTGTGAACATGGGAGGCTACATCCTGCAGAGCTAGGTGCAATCTGCTCCATCTTGCAGGGCTGTGGGTGACATAACAGAGGTACTGGAAGCTTTGCTCCCTACCCTGTTTTATATGACACTGAAGCCTGTGTGGCTTCACAAGAGCCCATGGAGTTCCATCTGCCAGTGTAGGCATCCAGATCCCTCGGCGTGCCTGGCAGCAGCACAGTACAAAGAGGAGGACCCTGGCTAGAGAGTAAGGCAGGCAGGGGGCACAGGTCGGTATCACAGGGACACCCACCCAAAGAACAGGAGAAAACAGCCCACATTATTGGTGGGTAAAATCTACCCTGAGAAGGGACAGGGCAAAGTTCAGGGGGCCAAATGCCACGAAGCCTGGCAACTGAAGAAAAGAGAGAGGGAGGCCTTGGGCAGACTCCAAGCGGTCAGAGTCCAGTCTGAGGTGGCTCTGGAGTTCTCACTGATTGGCTGCAAGCTTCCTGGCTGCCAGGAGAAAGGCAGGGGTTGGTCCGGAAACAGCCCAGGGAGCCAAGGAGCATAGTCCTGGGGCTCCAGCTTCTCTCACCTTACCCCAGGGCCGCACAGGCAGGTGGTGGTGCCCCGCCATGACCGGCACACATACCATGAGCTGCCTGCACTCAATCTTTCCATATCCTCCCCCAGCTCCTCACCAGAGTCCTAGTCAAAGCCCTGTCACAGGCACAAGATGGTGACATTTGGGGTGCTGGGGGAGGGGGCAAGGTGGAGCTTTAACAGCCAGCACAGAGTCCAGACTGCAGCCCAGACCAGCCCTTTCCCAGAAAGGATGCTGGTCTGCTTAGCAGAAACTGAAGTCTCCCCAATAATTAGGGGCAAGTAGAGCAAGGTAAAGGATGCTGACTGCTTAGCAGAGACTGAAGTCTTCCCAATAATTAAGAGCAAAGTAGAGCAGTTAGCAAGGCACCCTCACTCCCAAAGAGAGGCTTAAAATGCTGAGCAACTAAATCAGTGACCGGTGCTCTGTGAGAGCCGTGTCCTGACAGTGTCAGCGGTACCATGTTCTGCAGACGCCATGCAGTGGTATAGGCAACCGGCCGCGATGTCCAGGGAGGGTGTGATCCCCATGTGCCAAGGAGAAGCACATCCTTGTGGGTTATCAGGCATGGGGGCCCTGCCTGCGGGAGGGGATTCCGTCTCCCTGCTGGAGAGTTGGGAGCTGACCCTGACCAGGTACCAAAGACAAGGCGCGCTAAACGGCCGGTGCCAGAAAATGACCCCCACTCAGTACTAGGGCCGAGGTGACAGGGACCGCCGGTGCCCGGGAGTTGGGGGGTGACTCCAAGGCGGCGCCAACGCCAATGTAGCCCGTACCGCAGGTGCCGGGGGGGGAACCCCACTCAATGCTAGTACCGAGGCGGTCCGACCGGTGGTGCCTGGGGCTCGGGAATGACCCCACTCGATGTCAGCACCGAGGTGGCCTGTACCGCTGGTGGCTGAGGAATGCCTCCCGGTGCCGCGGTGTCCGTCCCGCCGCCGCCTCACTCACCTGTGCCCGAAGAGCCGCAGCCCTGGGAAGCGCCGCTTGCTGAGGCGCCGCGGCGCCTTGTCCGGCTCGGGGCCGGCGTCGCGCTCGGAGCCGCTGGACGAGGCGGAGGCCGACTCGGAGTCGCTGCTCCGGGCCTCGGGGCTGCCGTCCCGCGGCTCCATCCGGCCCTAGCCCCGGCCGGCGGCGGGCCCACGGGAGACGCCCATGCCGGGCCGGCGGCCGGGGCTCAACACGCCCGCTCCGCACCGCCCGCCGCGGCCATGGTGCGCGCTTGCTCCGCCCGCCCCGCGCGCCCCCGCGCCCCTGCTCCCCACGCCCAGGTGCCGGGGAAGCGGCCGCCGCCGCTGCTCCAGGAAGTGCCGCCAGCCGCGGCCGCAGGACCCCGCATAGCTGGCCGGGCCGCTGCCTGCCCGCCGTCGAGCACGCCCCCTCGGCTGCGCGGCCGCACCGGGTCCGTGGCGCCCTCTGCCGGCCGCGACGCAACCCGCCGTGGCGGCCCGGGGGGCGGGGCTGAGCGGGGGCGGGGCCGCCGAGGCCCCGCCTTCCCAGCGCTGGGGCTGGTCCGCCGGGATCACGCCCGTCCTGCGCGCGCCGGGACACACGGTCCTTTCCTCTGTTGAGCTCTCCCTCAGCAAACAACCTACATGTTCACAAATGTACACCCGCTGTCACCACCTCCCCTCCCATCTCCACACAGAATACATACCTGAAACTTTCTCGCCCATCCTGTGCCTAGTCACAGCCACACAATCTCCACATTTACCCCCTTGGCTCTCACAAATCACACCCACGGGAACAAAAGCCACACAGGAATCCCATCCACGCCGAACAAACACGCCTCACACACATTTACACTCACTCATCACTCAAATGAACACTTTCCACCCCAGCCTCTCACACTCAAATATACAAGCAAACACCTCCATAGAACATAAACGTTTCTCATACAGACAAATTCATTCTTCCACAGCTAATTACAATTGTTTCCAGCCCTATCAAGCCCTCCTCACACATAGCATGTTCCCACATGATATCCAACTGAACCCGTGGATCTCTTACACACGCATTATCACCTCCAAACCTCTTACACACTCAAATGGACAGCAGTTACACCTCCCATCACTCTCATTCACAAACATACATACCACATGAACATACACATCTTTCTCCTACACACCGATACCCCTCAGGACAAAGGTTACACATTGCCACATCCTTCTTACACAACACGCACCCACCCAGAAATACACTGCTCACGCACACACGAAAACACCCTCCAAAGGCAGCAGAGGTTGTCCCCCTCCAGAGATGAAGAAAGCAATTGGAACCAAAGCAGAGAGTCGCCTGTGCTGGCTTGGGAAGTAACAGCTCAGGCAGCCGCTGATAGCCCCTGCGGGCTGACAGAGGGAAGCCAGGAAGCTGGTGAGCACGGCCTTCCTCCTCCCCTTCCCTGCCACCCGCAGTCCCCAAACCATGCCACCCCGATGCCCACAGCAGCTGCCCGCTGTTCCTGTTCATGCTCCTCTCTGCAAAGCCACATCCTGTGTCACCTTCACTTTTACCCTCTCATCCGAGGTTCTGGCAGCTCATTTTCCAAGCTCAGCCAACCACATACAGTCAATGCTGGGGGCCGGGACTGGCGGGCAAGTCTGCGATTTTGAGAAATAGCCAGCACCCAGAGGCCCAGAACCCTTTTGCAGCTTCCTCCAAGTCTCCTGCGGGCCTGGAGGAGGGCCTAGAGAAGTCCAGGAGGAAGGCAGTGAAATCCCCAAGTGGACCTGATACTGGCCTCCTGGGGTGCATGGATCCCTTTGGGGAAGTTTCCCAATGTCTCCCACACCAAGCTCTGAGGGAGGGGACCAGAGGCAGCTGAAGACACCTCTGAGTTTATACAAGGCCCCTTCAGCATCCGCCTCCGCACTCCGGCGGGGGTTCCTCGCCCCCTGCTGTTAGCTTCCTCCATTCTTAGCCTCCTGCGAGCTCACGTTGCCCCCCAATAACCCAAACACCAGAGCCCCCTCCCCCACCATGAATCCCCTTGCTCTTCTTGGCGCCTCTACAGAGCCGCTGGACAACGGGTGGGTGAACCCACCTCTGCCACCCCTCACCCTAGATAAAAGTCTCCTAGAGGGACGAAGGCCCCCGTGCCCACTCCTGGGCCACCCCAAGTACCTACTGTGTCTGGGGAGCCTCGGCCGGGATCTGTGGCACGTCCCAGGAGCGGTAGCGCCACATCTGCCTCAGTGCCCCGGGCTGCTCCCCCTTTCCTGTCCCCAGCGCCTCGGTGGGACCCAGAGCCGCGGCTGCATTGCAGCCTCCCCCAGCACTGTGGCCAGCCCCCAGCACTCTCATCCTGCCCGGCGACTCTCTTCCTCTTTCGGCACTTCCTGACCAAGGGGCCCTGCGAGAGGCCGACTGGCCGCCCCGGCAGAGGACCACAGGGCCCGCAGGCACCTTCCTCTGGCTGGCTGGAGGCGGCTGGGCCCACGAGCTGTGCAGAAGGGCAAGGGGCAGGTGGGAACAAGCCCAGCCCAGGAGCCAGGAGCCAGCCGGGCCTGCCAGGGCTGGAGTTAGCATCCCTGCCCCAGCTGGATTTCCTCTCCACTTAGTCTCTCCCATCTTTACCCTTTGGCCCTGCTGAGGTCTCCCACTTCATCACAACCGCTGGGAATGCTGGCTGGGGGTGTCCAGCACACACACAGCTCTCTCTCCTTAGCATCTCACATGCATCATACCTGTGTTGGGCACAGGGGCTAATGGTGCAAAGGAAAGAGAAATGAGGATGGAGTCAGGAGAAGTGGGCTCCTATCCTGTTTCTGCCACTTACCAGCTGTGTAATGTGGATCATGCCATAAACCTCTTGGAGTCTCCTTAAATCGTTTTTGGAATAAGCAGATAAAATGAATACATATCATAGGGAGCTTTTCTGAGCCTCAGTGTTCTCATCTGTAAAATGGGAGGGGGCAATAGTAATAATTGAGCTCACAGAGTTGTATGAGGATTAAATAAGAGGTGAAAAAGGGCTTACAAATGTATTCATTCAACAAATATTTACTAGTGCCTTTCTTCTATGCATCAGGCACTGTACCAGAAAGTAGCAATATAGCAGTGAACAAGGAAGCAGGGTTCTAGCCTCATGGAGTTTAAGATTCTAGTGAATAAGACATCCAGGAAACAACTAATCAACGGATAATACAATGTCAGGTAATGAGACATGCTATAAAGAAAAATGAAGCCAATGGGGGTGGGGGGAGCAGATGTAGCTCAGTGGCTGAGCACCTGCTTCCCATGTACAAGGTCCCGGGTTCAATCCCTGGTACCTCCTTAAAAAAAAAAAAAGGAAGGGAGACAAGAGTGAGGATGGGCATGCTATTTAGGTAGGGGGATCAGGAGAGGCCTCTCTGAGGAGGTAACATCTGAGGACCTCTGGATAAATGGGGAAAGCAAACCATGTGACTTTCTGGGAAAGCAGCATTCCAGGTGGAAGGAACAGTAAGGGCAAAGGCCATGGGATAGAAATGTACTTGATGGGTGTGAAGAACAGCAAAAAGGCCAAGTGGTCCGAGAACAGGGAGCAGTGGGGAGGGCTTGAACTGAGAAGCTCTCCAGAGGCTGTTGCGAGGACATGGTAAGGAAATAATAAGGCATAAATAACTGTTTATTACTAGGGTTGGTTCTGGGAAGAGAATCATACCTTCCTCGAGCAATCTCTAATCGCACTGCTCTATAATTAGTTCTTTACTTGTCTATGTGTTTGTTACTCCCAGAAAGGCTGTGAGTTTCTCGAGGACAGAAACGGTGTCAGTTGAGTACAGTTCAATAAACATTTACACTATGAGACCTGCAGATACAGGGATGCCCACGACACCATCCGGCCCTTAGAAACCTCAAGCTGGTGCTGTCATCATCTTTGTAGCCCTCATGACTGGGACTTTTTTTTTTCCCAATAAATATTTGCTATGTCATAATAAGTAATACTCAGGAATGATAATAGCTAATACAGCTGAGACAGTTAGTTCTGTGCCAGAAACCTACTGAGTATATACAGGAGCTCAATGAATGCTTTTATCAACCCTACAAGGCAGGTGGAGAAACCGAGACTCAGAGCCATTCAGCTCACTTGTCCAGGGTCATCCAGCTAGTAAGTGGTGGAAGTAAGACTCTAACCCCAGAGTCTGGGCTCTTAACCAAGACCCCCCATGGCCCCTCTAAGGCCGGGGATATGGCCAGGTGATGCCCTTGAGGCTCAGCCCCCCCCTTTCCCAGGGCCTCTCCCCACACCCCATCGTCTCTGAATTCGCCCATGCTGGGGTCTGCTCTGCTGCCAGTCAGAGGCTCCATCAGCCAGTCCAAGGCCTGTTCTGGAAGGAGGCAGTCGCAGGGCCTTGCCTTCCTCTCCCAGGCATTCTCCAAGCAGCTGGAGCAGTTAAACAGAGGAAATGGGGCTGGGCTTGTTTTCCATTTGAGGCATCTGGCAGCCCTGGAGCAGCAGAGAGCAGGAAATGTGGCTCCTGGAGGGGAAGCCAAGCAGGCTGGAGGCTCAGAGAGGCAGAGCAGTCCTGGCTGCTGGCCTGGGGCCACCTTGGGCTCATACTCCTTGAAGCTGTCAATCTCAACTCTGCTTTCCAGGTGGGGTGGGGGAAGGCCAAGCCTGGAAGGGGCAGGTGCACAGGGCTGGGGAGGATGCAGTTCTGAGGCCACCGTGTGCCAGCACTGGGGAGCTGGGGACCCCTCAGAATCCACCCGGATACACACAGGAAGAGGAATCTGGGTAAGAAAATTATTTTGGGCTTTGTTGAAGCCCTAGAGGGTGAGGTGTTCTACTTTCCATGGCCTGGATGAGCAAGTGGGAGCTGGGGAAAAGAAATGTACCAGGACACAAAACCACCCCTGACCTGGACATCCTCTGCTCTCAAAACCCACCCAGCCAGCCTCCTTGACCTGACCTTCAAGGTTCCTTTCTTTCCTGCCTCTTCATGCAGACTTTCCCTGCAGAGATTTTCTCTCCTCTCAAGCCATGCTGGTGCCTGCCTCATGCTAGGTGCTCAATAAACATTTCTTCCTTCCCTCTTTTTTTCACACTCCCTCCAACATGCCACTCACCCTTGCCATCCCATCTGCTTAAGCTGCTCCCCTTGCCATGCCTGCCCTTAATGTTCAGCCAATCACAATCTTCCCCATCCCTCAAACTCCAGCCCAAGAAGCAAGGGAGGGAAGCTGGAAAGAGCCCCAGCCCTTGCTGTGTGACTCTGGGCAAGTCACTTCACCTCTCTGGGCTTCAGAACTTTCCTTTATAAAATGAGAGGGTTGAACCAGATGAGTTTTAAGATCTCTTCCAGCTTTGGCAGGTTCATTCAAATCTCCTTCCCTGATTCCTAGATTTTTCTCAGTCATTCATTTGGCAAATATTTTGTAAATACTCACTAAGCATCAAACACGGTTCCAGAGTCAGAACTCTACCCTATTGATGATCTCTGGTGCTAATTTCTGTTTCCCATAATACTCTTAGATCATTGATCCTTTGTACACATTAATCTTGCCTCCTTACAAGATTCTTGAACCCTATGTTGCTCCTAGCTCAGTGGTGGGTGCACAGTATATGTTCCATAGTTGAAATGAGTTGAATATAGGTGTCCAAAAAGCTGAACCGAGGGAGGGAGACTGGCTCCTGAGCTGCTGCAGTGACACAGAGGGTTTTCTAAGTCTACGTCCCTCCGTAGCAGCCAAGCATTCAATTGAGGTATCTGCTGAAGCCCTTGGGAGCAACCCAGAGGGACCACTGACTCCTGCCCAGTTGCTGAGCCTCTGCCCCCACCCGCAAGCCCCCAGAACAGGATCAGCAGGTCCCCCTCTCCTATTACCCTCCCAGAGATAAAGGAGCCAAAAGACAAGACCCTTTAGGATGACAGTCCATTTATTGGCAGCCTGACAGTAAAAACGGCATGGGCTATGGAGTGGAAACAGATCTGAGTCTGAATCCTGGCTCTACCAGTCCGTGGCTGTGTGATTTGGGCAAATTGCTTCACTTCTCTGAGGCTCGTTTCTCATCTGTAAAACGGGGATAGAACACCGTCTGCCAATTGTAATGAGGAGTCAGTGAGCTTGCAAGGTGCCTGGCAGGCTGTTCCAGAAATGTTAGTTCCTCCTTATCCCAACCTCTATGAAGGGGACTGTGGGAAGTTCTTTTAGGTTTGGGGGGCTGCCCAATGGCCCTCGAATCCCAGCGACTCTCTGAACCCTGCTCAGTCTCCCTTCCCCAAGAATCTGTAGCCCTAGAAACACTCGCCAAGCACAGTGGGGCTGGCAGAAGCCCAGAGTCTAGTTCCAATGCCTCCGCGGCCCCCTTCATGTTGCCAGAAAGGAGGTTTCCGCCACCCTTGTTCTTGGGGCCTGGACCCTTGAGGAGCCTCTCTGAATGCTCTGCTCTGAAAATGCACCAACTGAGGCAAACCTGAGACTCAGACTCAGGCTTCCTGATGCCTGGCCCATAGCCAGGCCAGAGAAGAGCTGGTCAAATGCCACTGCTCACACAGGCCCTTCCAGCTCCCAAATGGCTTGCCCCCTTGGTGCAGGAATGTGTCCCGTGCTCCCTGGGCCAACGTGGGATTGGATAATCCCCTCTCTCTGGGACCCCAATCCCTGCCCTCACCTTCAGGACCAGGCCGGCCCCACCTCCCAGTTCTGCCTTCCTTGGCCTTTGACTCACTTGCCAGCAAGAACTTCAGGTCTCAGAGGGGAGGAAGGAGTTCCGGCCTGGGTCTGGGCCCCGCCCTTCCCATAGGAAGGAAAATGGACCCTCAGCTTCCGGATTCCTCTGCCAGAGGCCCCCTCCCCCTGCTCCAGCTCAGTTCCCTGCCCACCCCCGGTTTTTGCATTTTTAATTCAGGACAGAATGTGATCTCTTGCAGCTCCTTGCTTTATCCCGTTGCTATTTAAATTACAAATCGGCCCCATCTCCCTGTCACTCTTGAGTTATTTTTAGATTCTGGTAAATAGCAGCAGGGAGAGTTGGATCAGGTGCCCCTCCCTTGAGGAGTCGTGTGTCGCAGCCACATGCCCGCAGCAGGGGGCACCCTCTCCTGCTGGTTGGTGCCCCCAGCCACTCTCCCCAGCTCCACTCTTCCCAGTCCCGGGTGGACATGGGGTAGGGGTGGGGGCTGCAGCCTGGGACACTCCTTGCTCAGCCACTGCTCTCAGTCTCCGTTAAGCTCTGCTGCCTCCAGGCTGCCCACCCAACCCTCAGGGCTAACCTCCTTCAGGAAGGCCTGTCGGACCCCCAACTCACTAGGGGATCCAGCCACAGAGGACAAAAATCCCCTAACTTGCATTTCACCCCCTCTGTGAGGAGAGAGCTTTATTCTCCTAGGAGGCAGGAACTTTTTTCTCTTATCTTTTTAATCCTCCCAGGGACACTGCTGGGTAGCTATTACTGTTCCCTTTTTCCATATGAGGAAACAGGGTCGGAGTGAAAGCTAGGAAGGGGCACCCAGGTCTCTCTAGCTCCCAACCCTGCATGCACGGGCATGGCACTGCGTCTCTTGGTGGATGGCATGCATGCCCCACTTTGCCCAGGGCCCAGACTGATTCCTAAGGCCCACCATCAGCTGTCGCTTCCCAGGTGTTCCTCCTAGCCTGGCTTCTGGATCAAGGGTGGGCAGCCTATGGCCCACAGGCCACATGCAGCCTGTGCTTGTTTCTGTATGGCTCATGAGCTAAGAATGGTTTTCACATTTTTAAATGGTTGGGGAAAACAAAAACAGAAAGACTAAAGAATACTATTGGGTGACAGTGAAAATGATATAAATTCAAAAGTTCAGTGTCTATAAATAAAGTTTGATTGGAACCCAGCCACACTCATTCCTTTAATTATTGTCTGTAACTGCTTTTGAGCTAGTTGCAAATCAGGTAGTTGCACCCATTCTTTCCATGCCACTATGAGTAGTTGCGAGAGAAACCATATGACCCACAAAACCTAAAATATTTTCTGTGTGACCCTGCACAGAAAAAAATTGCCCAACCCCTGTACTAGATCAAACTTTTCTCAGGGGAAGAGACTGTGTCCTATACCTCTGTCTGCCAGTGCCTGGCCCTTGGCCAGAACCCCAGAACTTCCAGGTCTTTCTAGGGCCACGACAGGACCTGGTGCAGGGAAGCTCCTTGCCAACCATGCCCCAGCGATTCATCGCTCATTTTACCTCCTTTTCCTCCTGCCCATAGCCTTCTTCACAGGTGGAAATAGTGGTTTCCAAACCTGCTTGACCTTCGAAATGACTTGGGAGAGGTTTTTAAAGTTGAGATGCCCGGGCCAACACCAGTCAACCTGTATCAGGATCTGCAGGGACATTTTAAAAGAGATCCCCGGGTGATCTGGTTTGGGGACCACTGGGCTTCGCTCCAGAGGCCAGAGTTCTGTACCTCTCAGTTGGTCCTATCAGATCAAACCCAACACCCCTGGCACCTTCTGGCTTTTCCCATGCTGGAGCCCTCCCTCCACTGGTCTCTTTAGCACAGCCCTGATCCTTTAAAATGTACTGCAGGGTATGGAAAGCACCTTTCCTCACCCCAGATGCAGATGGAAGATGGAAGGCACAACTTCTATGCCCCTTTTTGACTTATTGGAAACCAGGTCCCATTTAAACCAAACAGGGCCCACCCCACTCAAGTCCTTGCCTTATCTCTTTTCTTGTGTGCCCCTCAAGGCTTGTGCTGGCACAGACCTGCCATCTCTCCATCGACCTAAAGCTGCTGCCAGAGCTGCTGCCAGCCCACGCCCAGGCTGGGGGCCGTGAGGAGCCTATTTCTCAGAAACCCCCGCACCCATAAAAGCTCCTACTGTCCTGCTGAAAGCCTCTGTCCTCACTGACGTCACAGGCAGCCTGGGCCTCAATCCTGCTTCCGCTTCCACCACTCGCCCTCAGATTCTCTTGCCCCCGCGTTTCTGTCGAAAAGCCTTTTCTCTCTGTGAAGGGCTTTCAACTGCTTTTCTTAGCAACTCTCACAGCGGGGTGGGAGGTAGCTGTGAGCCAGGGCTGTAGAGAACCGTGGCGGGCAGAGGACATGAAAAGGGCCACCGTGGGCCTGAGCTCCTGCCAGCCCCTGGGTGGCCAGTCCAAGGAGATGGCAGCCTTGGTCACCAGGCCGCTCACCACGTGGGGCTACAGCCACAAGGGAGGGCTTAGCCAGAAAGCTAGGAAAGGCTCCAAGGGCCCAGGGCTGCGGCCTCTTGCCAAGGCCCTCCTCTGCCCTTACACAGGGAATGCTCCCTGCAGTGATGCCCTGTCCAGCTCCAGACCTAGTGCTAGGCCTCTGGCCTGACCCCAGCCTGTGAGGAGGTGCCTCGCCCCATCTGTCCAGGGGTGACAGGTGGAAAACTGCCCTGGGGCTGTCCTCTGCGAACCTCACACAGGTGGCCTGTGAACCTCCTGTGCCCTTCACAGCTTGGTGATCTTGCATCCTTGGTGACCAGAGGCCCCAAGTTGGAGCTGTAGAAGGGCCTCCATTCAGAAACCACTGTGGGGTCATTCCAGCCCTTGCAGCTGCCTCCATATGTGTGCACGCCCACAGCATCCTCCAGCTCAGCCCTTTACTTCTCTTCATCCTCCAAACCTCTTTCCCACTCTGGCTCCCTTCCCAGCTCCAGATGCCATTTGTCCCTCACGCATAGCAAAGGAAAAACCTTGGGAGTCACCCCCTCATGTGACAGGTAAAGAACTGAGGCCCAGAGAGAGAGAGAGACTGTCAAGCTCAAGAACAGCCAGCAAGTCAGGGACAGAAAGCAAGACTACCAGCCAGGCCTCCTGACCCCCGGGCTACTATTTCTTCCAGATCTCTACATTCTGCCCCAGCCCCCTTGGCACTCCCTCCTCCCCCAGACGATGGCTGGTCTTTCAGAAGCTCTTCTCTCTGCAGCCAGAAGGCATGGACAAACTATGTCCTCCTCTCAGCGGGGTGCTCTGTAAGCAGAACTTGGTAATGGAGCCCACGGCAGCCCTGATACTCTAGACCCCAGAGAGTAAGGGCAGGGCCATGGGAGCCTGGCCCACTTCCCATTTATTAGGAGTCTGACCTCATGAAGGTGGAGCAGCCTCCTCCCCTTCTCTTCTAAACTCGCCCAAGTGATGGAGACTAATGGCCTTATAGCCACTGAGAATTTTGGGGCCCTGTAAACTCCCAGGGCTGGGCCACTTTTATGACACCTCTTTCCAGAAACCCCAGGAGAACCGCAGCAGCCGCAGGCCCACCACAGGCCCCTGTGGTTGTAAACAGACAGGAAACTTGTCCTCTCCAACCAGGCTGATGGCTTTCCAGGACTGTGCATGCCCCAGCAGCCCTGCTAGACCCTCCAAGAGGAGGCCACTCTGCCAGGAGCTCTAGAGGGGCAGCAAGTCTAAGTCAGTGCTGTGGTCTGGTTGAGAAAGAGGAAGGTAAGCTCTGCACTGGGCAGACCCCACCCCAGCCCCCTTCTCAGATCCTGTGGATCTCACCCACCCTTGTTCGGTGGGGCATCCTCCACCTCACATGATAAAAGTGGCCTCTGGGACCCACTCCAGCTGATTCTTCCAGGAGAGCCCTTGGGGAGAGGTGGCAGAACCAGGGAGACTTGGAGTCATTCATAAGCAGAGGAGGGTTTGGCTAAGGTGTTGGGAGTTCAGGGGTGGGGTGGGTGGAGGGGTTGTCAATCTGCCCCTGTGGATGCCAGTGAGAGCCTGCGTAGCAGAGGGGTCCAGGAGGGGCTCCTTTCCCCACCGTTTTCAGCAGCAGGGTCTCAGCCATGATGCCAGGGGGCATCTCGCTCACTTCTGCAAGCCAGTGCCTAGTTTAGGGTCAGCCCTCAGGAAAGCTCAGGTGAGGCCTGTTGAATGGGTAGGGGGTCTCTCCTTCCCCCCAGAAGGGCCACAGAGGGGTCTCTCCAGCTCTCCCCAGCAGATGGAGGGCAAGGACCCAGTTGTCCTTGGTAGACTCCCTCCTAGGCACCTGGTCCAGTGCCTACTACGTGATGGGCACTCAGAAAAGCCTAGTTGAATGAATAGGGCTTTGCATTTTATCCAGAAAAGGAGTCCCAGAAACTCTCCCCTTCCCTCTGCCCAGGATGGGCAGAGACCCACGCCAATCATTTCCGAACCCCCAGCGCCTAGAACGACACCAGGCCAGCGGCCGGCGCTCAATGACGGCTTGTTGAATGAAGAGGGGAATGGTCCCCAGGCTGCGCCCCCCTCTGCCCCCATCATCCTTACCTGTAAGACACCTGCTTTCGTAGGTGCATCTGGCTGAACCGCTCCTCCACCGGGGGCCCACCGGCCATGCCCCGGGACCCCTCCGGCCACGGCGGCGGGACCTCGGCCTGCTCCCCACGCCGGCAGCGTCGCCGCACCACCTCCTCCTCGGCTGCCCGGCCGCCGCTAGCCCCGTCCCCGCGGGGTCCTCCGCCGCCTGGCCCCTCGGCCATCCTCCAGCCGCCCTTTTCCCGGGGCTCCCCGGCCTGTCGGGCTTCCCGGCTAAAGTTCAGAGTCTCCCTTCCTCCTGGGCCGGGGTGACGCGAGGAGGGGAGGGAGGGACGCGCAGGATCCCGTGCGTTCCTCCCGACGCCGGGGCTCAGACGACGGGAGCAGCGAGATGCTGGGCGCTGCGCCTGGGAAGGGCCCGCTAGGGTCCTCTAGCGTCCCCGGAAGGGCCTTGCGGGCGTCGGGGTGCTGCGTCGTGAGCGTTGGGGCGGCCCTCGGACGGCTGGAGCCGGAGCCAGGGCGAGCGCGCGCCGGCAGGCGCCGCTGCTGCCGAGCCCCGGCGTGTCACCTTAGAGACACTCGCCAGCCCGCGGGGCCCCGGGAGGGGGGCGCTGCGCCCAGCCAGTCCGGCTCAGGGCACGGAGGGAGCGAGCCCGGCCCAGCCGGCGGCGGCCACCAACCCTGCCCCGGGCGCGGGGTCGGGGCTGCGGGGCGCCCACCGCGGCCCACCTCTGCGCCCGCCGCGCGGGGAACCGGCGGCTCGGCAGCTGCCAATCATCGCCCCGCCCGTCACTCAGCCGCTGGGATGCGCCCCCCCTCGTCCCGCGCTTTCCGGCTCAGGCATTCGCCGCAGCCGCGGGCAGGTTGCTGGGGGAGGGGGCGGGGACGGTGACTTGAGCCGGCTTTAACCCCGTCGGCGCCACCGGGATTTAGAGACCCACTTGGATTTGGGAAAGGGGCACACACAGGAAGGGGAACCTACCCAGGGAGTCCTTGAATTGGGGGATGGACCTGATCGGCCTAGGGCTCTTCTGGGCGGTGTCGGGAGAAGGACCTAGTTCGGGATGGGTGAAGGGTGGAGACCCTGGAGCTCCTCAGCCTCCTCAAGGCCTGGCTGCCTCCTGTCACCTGCGCCCGTCCCGGAGCCTGCAGGGCCAGAGTCTCCCGGAGCTGAATCAGCCTTCTGGGTCAGGGGCCTGAAGCTGATGGGAGACGGAGAAGCCAACTTGGGAAGGAAAGGCTCTTTGGGGTCCATCCTGGGCTCCCCCCTAATCTCCCCCCTCCAGAGCCTATGATGCCCTAGCAATGCCCTGTTTGCATCATTTCCTCTGTCCTTGGGCTCATCACCTGAACCTTATACCTGGACTCTGGTGGGACCCTGGTTGATGGCCCTAGACTCATCTTTATGAAGTGGACATTTGACCATAGCATCTACTCTCCCCCTGTAGTCTTCTCTGGCTTTATTTATTGCCTGTATTTTAGCCTGGCATTCAAAATTTGCCTTGATCTTGTGCATCCTATCGAATCCTGTTGTCCAGCCTCATCCATTTCCCTCCACTCATCTGTGCTCCTTATTTGGAGATGGTTCAGGCTGAGCTGTCCATCTGAAACGTCTTCCTGCTGGAGACCTTCTCAAGTTCTGAGGCTCAGCTCAAAAGCCTCCTTTTCCAAGAGATCTCTCTGGATGGCTCCAGCTGAAAGGCACCCTCCATCCTCTTAGCCTCGATTCGCCCTCTGCACCAGACATCTAGTCTAGCCTGTGGCTTATTTTCCCCCCTGACTCTGAGCCCTGGAAGGTGGAGCCAGACTCACAGAGGTAGAGAATGGGCTACAGAGGGGGACAGCTGTGCCACTCAAGGCCCCTCTAAGTCTTACTAGCTCTACAGAGGCTGTCCCGTTCTCTGCCTTTGCTCAGGTTTTTCCTGTTGTCTGTAGTATGTTCCCTGCTCTGTTCCTCCTATGGAAAACCTGTCCATCCTACAAGGCCAGCCTCAAGTGCCATGTCCCCCATGAAGCCCTCTCTGATACTCCACGACAAATGGCTGTCTCCCTCCTTCAGCCACATAACTATTTCCTGGGCCCCTCTTCGGGTTCTCCTCTTCACACTAACAATAACTAACACCACTTTGATCCTCACCACCACCCTGGGTGGTAGATGTTATCATTTCCTCTATGTTACAATTGAGGACACTGAGATGTCAGTTGAGTGAAATATGTGCTCAAGATGGCTCAGCAGAGAGTGACGGGGCCAGGATTTAAATCCAGGTCTTCTGGCACCAGAACCTTTACCCTGCTGCCATGCTGCCTGCCCCACAGTAGCAGCTGCATGTTTGCCTCGGTTTCCCTTTAATCTCTTAGCTCCCTGAGGTCAGGGATAGGCCTGATTCAGCTCTGCCTTCCACCTCTCTACTTGTCTAGCCATCCCAGGCTGGATGAATGGAACTGCATTAAATTTCTTGGCCACAGGGTTCCTTCCCCGCTAGAGCCAAGTCCTACGGAAGCCCTGCTGCTGGAGAATTGGGGAAGCACCCTAGGAAGCCCCAGCCTCCTAGCTGCTCTTGGGAGTACGCGTCTAGGATTCGTGCTTCCTATTTCCTGGAGGCCTGGCCCAGGGTAGGCTCCAGCACCGTGAACTATGGCAGTTCTGGCTGGGCTTGACATTCTCCTGCCGGCTGCCTAGCCGTGGGGTCGCCAGGTTGGTTTTGTTTAGCTCTTTCCTGCACAGCTCTCCCGACTCAGTCCCTTTTTAAGCGCGGCTTTTCTCCTCTGTCCTTGAACCTCCTCATTTAGGACCAACTGCCAGCTGCTTTATCTTTTGGCTGTGGCTCTGCCCTCATCCCAAGAACCCCAAGGAGAGATGAAGGCGCCCTCCCCTGACCAGGCCGACCTCTGCCTGTAGCCTCCCTCGGCTGCAGCTCACTCCTCTGACCTCTGAGCATCTCCGGCCCATCTTCTCTGTGCTCAGAAAATAGCCAGTGTCTCCTGAGTGTTTACTGCATAAGTGACCTTGTGCCAAGAGCTTGATTTGCAAGCTTTCATCGATCCCTTACATTACAGCAGCTTTAACGAGGGTGGGTACCAATCTGCAGATGAGGCAATGAGGCTTCTAGGGGTTAAGTAACTTGCAAGGTCACACACTCAAGTGCAGCGTGGACAACATAGCCCACACTCTTAGCTGCCCTTTTGATGACAAGGCAACTCAGATCGCTTTGGAGTTAAGTTCTCAGCCTCTCTCCTCCACTGCCTAAAAAGACCAACATCAGAAGCATGCCCAATTTGGCCGGATGGCTCCTGGGGCCATCCAGCCCCTCTGGGGTTGGAACCCTGCCTTGGCCCATCCCAGTTCTGGGCATTTCCCATAGCTGCTTTCCCTATTGTCCAGAGCTTTGGTTTCCAGGTGGAACAAAAGGTTTGTTGTGGCAGTCTGCAGCAGGATGACTGGCACCGTGAAAAGCCATCACGTGTGTGTGGCAGAGCAGGCTGCCAGGGCTGACAACAGAGTGTGGAGGCTGCAGCTCCATCTCTGGGGACATAATGGGGAAACATGGCCCTGAGAAGGTGGAGTGTCACACGGGTGGCTTGTGTGAGGGGATTATCCTTGCATCCTAATGGAGGCTGGGATGGACTGGCAAAGGGTGGGGATGGTGCTCTGACCAGCTCACCAAACCCTGGGCACTCTGGGCTAGTTGGTCCAGGGAGCCCCAATATTCTTGGGACTTGTGCAGGAATAAAAAGATGGCGGTGGAGTGGAGAGGGTGTCTAGACGAAAGGGAAGGGGTGCTGGGGTGGGGGATGGAGAGCTGGAGCTTGGAAACCAAGCAGCTTTTCCTCTTATTGACTGCATGGCCTTGGTCAAGTCATTTCACCTCTCTGAACCTCACTTTCCTCACATCTAAAATAGAAATAAAAATGCCCAGCCTTTAGGATTGTTTCGAGTCCTAACTGGGATATGTAATAAGAACCTTAGGGAAGCGGGTGTGGCTCAGTGGATAGAGCCC